>SNQJ01S0169575.1:17371-38056 GCA_010110895.2 Picea sitchensis
CACAGGAAGTGCGTGAGAAGTCTCTGAAGGAGTCAGAGAGAGACAAAGCTCAGGAGGGATAGTTCCTTGCAAGCATCGTAGGAACAGGCCTGGGAGAGATTTGAACCAAGGGAAAGCTTGGAAGCTGGAGGATTCTCAAGAGGAAGAGAATCAACGACTTGTAATTCCAGTGAAGTTTTGCGAAATCCCGAGGACCGTCAGATCGTGAAGGAGTTGCATGGGAGATAACCCGTAAGCACAGGCGAGGAAGGATAAAGGTCCATCGGGCTTCGGTGGTTCGACGTTCGGGGGTTGGCGAGGTAAGAGTTTTGCACCTCGTGAAATCACGAGTTGCGATCTCCCGATTCGACGGGAGCCGTAGATCCGAACAGGGACACGTGGCACAAGATCCTGAGGAGTCGGAGTTCGGGGTTTTGCAAGGACTGTGACCTTGTGCATCAGGAGACGCGAATTCCTGAATCGCGATTTCCCGATAGCACGAGGGGGAGACAGGTGTCAAGGCGTTAGGCCTCACCAAGAGGTGTTGATAGGTGGCATCGTAAGATCGGGGTTCGGGGTTTTGCGATGCAAAAGAACTGTGACTGGTGAAATTGCGACCTGCGATTCCTCGATAGAATCACAACTGTTGATTTGTGGGACACGCGTCAAAGGACCCCTTGGAGTCGGGGTTTGGGGAATCGGGATTCAGAGAATCGGGGTTCTCGACGTCAAGGAATTCTTGCATCGCGAACTTGCGATCCGCGAAATCCCGAAGTGACGTGGAAAAGTAGGACCACAAGACATAGTGGGAGACAGGTGGCGTCAATTCGAAGTTCGGGGTTTGGGGGTTGACAAGGGCAGTGAAACATAACATCGGCATTCCCGATTTCCCGATAGGGAAAATCCCGATTTCCGAAAGGGTTGACTGTTGACTATCGGGGTTCGGGGTGTGGAGCTGTTTGCGCACCGTGCTAGCGTGAACCGCGAACTCCCGACTCATGATTTCCCGATTTCCGAAGGGGAGATCGCCAAAGAAGCTTACTGTGGGTAGTGGACTCCCGAGTGGAGAGGAAGAGTACTTTGACTCTTCGGGCCGTGTGTGAAGAAGGTCCTTGTGGGAGCGGCTTGCTCGGTGAGGGGCAGGTTGCGTCATGAACTCACCCTTAGAAAATTTCAAGTCATGAGTCAGTGAAAGGTTGATCGCTCTCCACACGTCCTTTCCGATGGACGGTTCTGGCGAATTCAGGATTTCACGTATCGCGATTTCCACATTCCTGTGCAACTCCAAAGGATTTTAAACCTTGTGCACGTTCTCCATATTTGATGGTCGTGAGGGTTCTCCTTTCCTCCTGAACAGATTCTATGGATCCAACACTTTTGGTGTGGAGTTCTCTCTCTCCCTGTGGCCATATACCACACCGGTTGCAGTTTTAAAATACCGCTACACCCCCTGAGCTTTGTAACATGGTAAATTATCCCTTTGACACTCAAAAAAATTCTAAGGTCTGAAATTAGTCCTCTAGACACAATTTCCTTCTCAAAACCTTGGTCCAAAGACTACTTATCCGGCCCATCGAGGCTCAGTGTTGAAACTAGGCTCTAATGACATACTGTAAAGCCCCCCTAGCCATCATCCCACTGGCCGAGCAAACGCTACTGTGCGGAACAAAATCATTCTCATACTTAATTAATAACATGCATTTAAGTCATATTAAACACATTTAACTCAGAGTAAACACAAGATTACTGCTAACATAAATAATCCTTGTCATTAACAATAATTCATATGCACAACAAAATACATGATACATATAAGCATCACAGGCATGCAAAACATAATATTAAGCATAAGTTGATACTTATCTTTGAAACCATGGTAATTCCACCAACCATGTGCAGGCCTTCCATGAACCTCCCAGCCTTAGACCACACTACTCATCATGCTCAGTAGTGGTTCACCCTCGAGCTGGGACTAAGCTCCATCCAAGGCAAGGAATCTTAGTCTAGGCTAAGGTCACAGGGAAAACTACACAGAATAACCGGAAGGATTCTTCCCAGGATCCCTTCTTATGCCCACTACTCATGGACTCTCATTCCCCACATGCTTGTTCTGTCCAGGAGTATACACCTTCACAAGCACAGTCCATCAATGCTTCACCTCCCTCTTTGGGTCTCAGAAATATGCCGAATCAGGAAGTCTTCAAGCTCTGTAGCTGGTGTTGGAATCTGTCTGGAAGAATACCACTTCCCAACAGACTCCTTCACTTGGAAAGAGTGTTACACATAGGCCAAACAACCTGTTTCCTTCAAGTCAATTTCCAACACAGTCAGGCAACCACGAGGCTCCACACGAACATACAATGGTCTACAAGCCACACGCAGTCAAGCACTGCACGACCACAACAGTTCACTGGAAACACATACACGGGATTCCCAAAAATGGTGACAGACAGATGCTACAGCATAACAAGGCTCAACAATTATGGGACATTTGGTTTTTCCCCAACCAACAATACAGGATAGACTCACGGCTCAGGTTTTAGGGATCCATGAGGGTGTACAAAGATCCCACGCAGAGACTTCATGGTTCAGGTAAGGATTCCATAGAACAAACACCAAAATAGAGGTCGATCATGGACACCCGTGAGTTCAGATGGAGGATGGAGAATGGAAGGTCGAACACAGACTTGATGGTTTTAATAAAGGGTGTACTGACTCCTCCAAAAATAAACACATGCCTTTTTGGTTTCCCGAGTTGCATGAGGGTATTCTTGCAGAGGTCATACAGGATTCCCGATTCAAACAGTCAACCGTAGAATGGAGGAGGAACCCCCATCTCGGCTCAACTCAATAGTTTTAACTACATGCGCTTGGGTTGACACTTGTCACCCATGAATCTCGTTCCTTCCCATTTGGAAGTCACTCATCCTTCCCAAGAATTTAGGACAAAACATCACATTAACATAGATTTTGGAATAATATTAAAATATTATTCCCAAGGACTTAATCCCCTAGGCTCAACACTTAGCCTCTCTTCCCAACCTTCCAGCCCCCAATCCCTTACCCACTTTGTGGAAGCTTAGTCGCCCATCACTCATTCATTGTGGTCGGTCTGCACGCAACGGTGTTTATATTTTTTATCAATGTTCTGCATGATTACATATACAAAAGCAGGCTCCTAGCCTTAACACTTAGGCTCTCCAACCTAATAACACATAAGCCCAAAAAATTATATAAACTTGGCTCACCAGCCTATAAAACATAATTGCAATTCATAATGCAAGCTTTATACTTCATAGACATTATTTACAACAGGGCTCGGCCTTGGGGACATTACAGGGAGATAGTCCCCCAAGACATCATGCAAATCCCCTTCTTCTACCCCCCATCGGGCGTACAAGATTTCCAGGTAGTTGCAACACTTACCCTCCCTAACATGGTGCTTGCTATTCCAGTTTGGTATCTACACCCACCTGAGATGGTTCCTCAATCATCCATCTCTCCCTAACCTGAGGGAATCCCAATGCAGATCCCAGTCCTAAGTCTGACAACACCACCCTCCCCCCCACTGGCCAACACCACCTCTACAGCTAGGGGCAGATGGAAGAAGAAATAGCCCCAAGCTCCACTTCCCTACAGAGTTCAACCTCCTTGCGCACTATGTGAGAAATAGGGACACCCCACCAATAGATGTCCCTCTCTCCTTGAGCTACACAATTTAATCCAAATCCCGTGAGAAACCACACTTCTCGTTGCTTCATCCATCATACCTAGTGCTACCACCACATCCCCTACTACAGGTAGTAAAGGGCTGCAAACTAAATTCGCATGTGCCATCTGTTTAGAGTATGGCCATTACACCCACCATTTCCATGCGCTACCTCATTTTCGATAGACGCTAATGACAGTACGGGAAATATTTCAACAAGAACCCCCTCCATCCACGTCATAAAGAAATCCAGTAACTGACATCCATTATGTCACAACACTATTCAACAAACAAATGAGATTCCCTTTCTCT
This sequence comes from Picea sitchensis, assembly GCA_010110895.2. NCBI lineage: Eukaryota > Viridiplantae > Streptophyta > Pinopsida > Pinales > Pinaceae > Picea > Picea sitchensis. Next base: position 21,372 of record SNQJ01S0169575.1, read on the forward strand.
CTTTGTGAATCACTTGATCATTTCAAATACTAGTGTCCTACGATCATTGAATATAGGCGTCGCCAAATGGCCCTTATTCAAAATCCTCCAAACCCCTCAATTCCTGCGATACAAGTGATTCCCCATACTCCCTCTCCAGATATTGTTCATATTATCTCTCCTGAGCCTCAGGCACTTCCCACTCCTCCATGGTTCATGGATAGTTTGTATGCGTATTTTCCCCCAAATCCCCCTAATTTCTTGGTTCGTTTCCCTCAGGAAATATTACGACTGACCACAATTTTTAACCCCCAATATCTGGACATTTGGTTTATGTCAAGCACACCATCGCACCATCTTTGCTTCCCATAGGGGTACATGGACTGTGGGATACTGTGGGACAATCACCAATGTTACTTCCCCGGACCCCCTACATTCCTGCATTTTTCACTACAACAAAGATATCCTGGAAGAACTAGCTACCGCCCGATTTCCCATAGTATTGGCGCAACAAGGATGACATTATGGGCCCACCGTCCATATCTAAGACCTTTTCCCCACTTTCATTTTTTGGTACAAGAGCCCATAAGCTCCATTTTCTGAACCATTTTTGACCACTTACACAGTCATTTTCCTCGGGTTATCATTTGCACTTTTCCCTGGCAGAGCATATTTCCATGACACACTCAGGTATGCCTACTCATGTTCAAAATTATCAAATAGCTGTTATATGTTCTTTATCTTCAGATATTGTTCATGTCAGGTATTCGATTTTAATATGTGAAGGTACTTGGTCATCACAAACTAGCACAACCCCTTTAGGTATATGATTGACATTGGAATGTAATCATTCCCTCTGAATATCAATTGCATCTCCCAGTCACAACCTCTAACATTTTCCTATAGGATCCTCACATCTGGCTCTACATTACTATCACCACTGCTTCCTTTCGATATTGTCACCTGGAAGCACTCTTCCCCACATGATTTGTCCCATTCATAGTCCCCCTTGGCACTTTGACACTCATGTTGCTTTCACCCCCTAGGTATGGGAGTCCCGATAGTCTTACGCATTTATGAGAATCAACCACATACTCCTTCTCCTCATTTTGCTAGATTTATCAATGGACTCCTAGGTTATCTCATCACGATTCAATTTTGATTGTGCCTTCGTAGTATCATTAACCCTCCATTTCATCCACACTCAGTTTTCCCATCGACATATTGTCCTCCATTCATTTGCCTCATACAAAAACCCACCCATGGGCCCCCCACCCTCCACCCATTCTCCACGCAACTTGCTCCCTCACAGGCCAAGCCATATTGCACTGGGGCACTCGTTTATGTATCTATACACTCATCCCAAATTATTCTTTATTCATTTGGTAATTGTAAAAAGCCTTTTCTTCCATCATTTACATAGCTTTTTGTTGTTTCCCTTAGCGGCCTTCTTTTCCTAGCAAAGCAACCCATGTCACCCTTGGTTGGGGCATTCATTATCTTCTACTCCTGTTGACATCATCCATAAACCTCAAGTATCCCACAGTCCATGTACCCTTGATCTCTGAGTTTGTCAACTTTGTCATGCCTCTGGCACAATTTAACCCATGTCTAGTCGTCCCCCTAATGATTGATCCAGATTCACGGTTGCTACCAATCATCCTTCACATATATCCCCAACCAAGGGAAGTATTGAGTCTGGCCACATCTTGACTTCGTTCATGTTCCCTATTAGTTCCTGATCTTATTTAGTGGATTTCATGAATGCCTTTGCTTCTTGGAGTCACGTCTCCCTTTCTATTGACATCAACACAGTTTCCAGAAGGGAGACAATATCTTGACTCTCATTACCTTTACAATGCGTAGTATTGGACAACATAGAGAGAACCATCATTTATCTTTGTTTTCATTGACACCCATAACATTCGACATCAACACAATCTCATGTTACAGTGAGTCTTACTTTGTGACTATTGCAGTTGTTTTATACTAGCCGAAGACCTCTGAAATTTGTTGGGCCATCAATGCCTACGAGTCATTGACACTTCTTACAAGTGTCATCGCCTCTTTTCAGAGTATGTTCACCATCATATTTGTCATCTTCCATTATCAAACCACCCCGAAGGGCACTGCAGTTATCTACATCAACATATAGCTTCAGTTATTGTCTTTCATATTTTGAGTTACATGACACAAGCATGGGGCATGCCCGCCTCGTTTGTATACAGTTTTTATTTTCCCACACCTAGAGAAAGGTTTGGGTCCCACAGTTTCCCCTCTATCTCCAATAGATCACTCTTGCAGTTCCTATCAAAATTATTTCTTACAATGGTACTCTCAGTAGAATAACAATTGATGTATTTCAGCTATACATATGCTCCTAACCTCATACATCAGGGTGCATTTGTTATCACTGAAATTTCGTCTGCAAATGGTCACAGGGATCCAACATCTCCAAACACATATTAGTTCATTCATGGCCCAAAAAATGCATTTCCAAAGGGTACAAACTATACAATTGGTTATAAAATCAACATTCTCTCAACAAATAAATGACGTGCGCCCACGTGCGCCAGTCGAAAACGTCGGAAAAGCGCACATGCGCCCGATGCGCGACTGTGTATGCAAAAATCCATGCGCACCTGAGAATGACGCATTTATGATTATGGTCGGCCTCCCACCCACTTCTGGTTCAACTCCCAAGTCTATTTGACTCTCAAATCTAAACTGAAACCGAGTGGGGGGCTGGGCAAAGACCTAAAGGTGGCCTAAAGGGCCCCTTTCTCACACTAAAGACCGGTTGGATAATGCCTCAAATATTTGCTATAAAAAGAGACCATGGGTGCACTATGAATTCAAGAATCTATTTGTATTGTTATGCTACCTCTATTCTCTTACAAGGAACCTCTTTCCTTTTTGGAGCATACTAGCATCATTTCATTGAGCTATTCTCCTCGCCTCTGAGGGAATGAGATTTGGATTTTTTCACCATTTCCTTTTTTAGTTTTCTATTTGTAATAAGAGATCTCACGTAGGGGATTCAAGAGCCCTCTCTTGAAGGAAGAGGGGACCCATAAGTCTCCCTTTCTCTTTTGTTTTTTCCCACTAATACAATCTATCCATTGGTGGCATGAATATTGGTCAATTGTTTTGGTTGATTTTTGTTAATTTCCTTATGCACTTTAGTTTTGTTTCTTTAGTTGTTATTAACTTAGTTGTTTATTTATTTATTGTGCTTGATGTGTCTAAATCTTGCACTAAATTTTGTCCTGTTCAACTGACCCAACTGGACTTGTAGGTGTCCCTCTTTTTTTCATCCAAGTGGCGAAATGGATACAACCGAGAGTATGAGATAATTTTTAGTGGAAAATTTTGATAGGGGGGCCCAATTTATTCTCTTAGGGAAAAATAAGAGAAGAAAATAGGGAGGTTGTTGTGCACATAAAAAAAATGGTGACATGTTGGGCGAAGCCAAAATATTTTCTAATCTTCCTTAACTCATGAAAAAAACAATGAGAGGGTCATACAATTACTTAAAAGATCATAAATCCTGGAATTGATGTGAAATAATGCCAAGAAACTAACCTCCCTAACCCGTCACATAGGTATAATAATATATTTCCATGTAATAAAGGACAATATTAATAAGGTCTAACAATAAGGAAAAATAACTCAAATGTAAGACCTAATAGAAGCTTTCGCTTCTAGAAGGATATTTCTCTAGATTGTTCTTTTGGATAGATAGATTTAGAATAAATAGGAGTAGAGGTTATGAGAAGTTTTGTCTTGAAAAATTATTTTAATAGAGCTCTGCTTTACCAGAGGTTTCCCCCTCGAAGACGCAAGTGAACATTGTTTCCTGTCAATAAAGGTATAATTATGGTGTTGTGGTTCCATGTAATTTGTTGTTTCGATGTTATCTTTGTAGTATTTCCATATTTTGTTGCTATTACAGTGTTATTCTCTGCATTATTTCTCTTTTCTTCTAATACAATAGACCTAGTACCTTACAAGTGGTATCAGATCACTTTCCTTAGTAGAAAATTGTGGGCCAATTTTTTTTCAGTGTAGAGACATATTCTTGCATCTTAAGGCTACATAGATCTATCATTATGCATAAACCCATGGTCAGGGAGTAATACATGTAGGAAATACAAGTGGTAGTTAACTGCACATCTATTGGCCACCCCTGTTGGTACCCCTTCGAGTGGTAGCGCATGAGATATCACTTGTATACAAATCGACCTAGATTTCCTAAAGCCCTATATAGATAAACCAATTGGCCACCTGACTGCTATAGTGCCACCGAGAAAAACACTCAGGAAGATACTCTCTAGTACCTAGGTAGTTAGATAGTACGACTAAGAGAACGATCTAGCCTCCCTAGTTGGTGCCCTGAGATATTGGGTCGAGTACTACTGTTGGACCCCGAAAATATATTAGAGATCTATAGCACAGGGAAAACCCTTGTCTATAGAACCATTGAATACCCTAACCCTTGGGAAGGAAACAAAAATAGAACAGACAAGGCCTATTTCCGCGCAACCGTGCCTCCTGCATTTTGGTTGCGAAATTACTACATGTTTCTTCCTGTTAATAATTTGGGCATTTCAAAACTACAATATTCTTGATCGAGGTGGATATTGGTACAACAACAACCACTCTGGAGGCGCAACCCCTTTTAAGGTACAAGTAAACTTTGATATTCCCATATTTGATGGACAAATAGATGTATACATTGTAGATAGATGGTTAAATCTATTAGAAGGATATTTCTCGATTCATGACTTTTCTGACTGGGAGGAAGATTATTTTTTCACTACTCAAAGTCATCCCCCATGTCAAGGACTGGTGGGAAAGATACTGTGAGAAAAAGGATGAGGAGGAACCCTCTCTGTTATCATCTATACCCACTTGGAATTCTTTTCGAGATGCCATCAAGGAAAAATATTATCCTGTGGGGAGCTATGAGGACAAGTACATACAATGGAATACGCTGCAACAACAAAGGGATCAAGATGTGCATGAGTTGAATAATCTGTTCCATACCCTGTGCACAAATTTGGGTATCAAAGATTTAGAGAAACATTTGGTGCTGAAGTACCACAGTTGTCTGCATAGATACATTCAGGAGGAAATGAAGTTCCTCGACATCCCCTCGCTTGGTACGACATATCGGTATGATGCCAAGAGTGAGCATAAATTCAAACAGAAGAAGCGAGACTTTGGATCTTGCTATCTAAAGCAAGTGAAAGGTGCCCCCAAACCATAGAACAAAGGACAAATCCAAGGCATGGTGACTCAATACAACCTGCCAAATCCATAATAAAAAGACAACACCGTGAAGCCAAAGAGGGACACGGGAAAGTGGTGTCAGTTCCATAAGAGCTCCACTCAAAACACAAGTGAGTGTCGGGCCAAACCGTCACCGGTGGCTGAGATGAGGGCTTCTAAATCAGATGCATGCTTCGACATTGAGTCAGAACCCAATAAGGGGAATGACAAAGGGAAGAAGATTATCGATGTAGAGCCCAATTCCACCATTTCCACTACAAAGATCCAAAAGGAAGAACCGAAAGATCCTGAGGAGGAGGAGTGTCTCTTCCACTTCCATATGTGGGTAAAGGGTTCCCTACTACAGTTCATTTTCGACAGTTGGAGCCTAAAGAACCTCATTTTATAAGAGTTCATGAAGTGGTTGGGCTTGACGACCACAACACACCCATAGTCGTACACCATCGAGTGGCTTCACCAAGGACAAGATATCTGCGTCAGACAACAGTGTCGCCTTCCCTACAACATCAAGCCCTTCACCGATGAGATATTATGTGACATTTATCCTCTTGATGTTTGTGATGTATTATTAGGACAACCATAGTTGTGGAAGCAACATGTTATGTATGAGTCCCATTCTCACGTTGTTATTGTTACCTTGGGAAATAATTTTTACGGGATACCATAGGTACCACCACCTGCCACTATCTCTTTGGTTACTGCAAAAAAATGCATTAAGCTCATTTCCAAAACTGGGAAATTTGTTTTCCTGATGATCCTCCCTTAGGGAAAGAAGAAGACTGTGGCCATGACCTCTAGAAAGGGCTCCTCCACACGAGAACAACAAATGGACAAGGTCGTGGAGGAGTACTAGGACATCTTCACCTCACCCAAAAGGGTGCCTCTTCATTGTCATGTCAAGCACCCCATTGATCTGACCCCAGGTGTGTCGCTACCCAATGGACCGATCTATCGATGCTCTGTTCTAGAGAATGATGAAATGAAGAGGCAGATCCAAAAGCTACTGCAGAAAGGTCACATCTGGGCAAGTTCATCACCCTGTGGGAGCCCGATCGTGTTGGTGAAGAAGAAGGATGGGACTTGGAGACTCTATATTGACTATCAGGCGTTGAACAAGATCATTGTCCATAATAGGTACTCGGTCCCACAGATTGCTGACCTTCTTGACCAACTCAAAGGGGAAATTTTTTTCAGCAAGATCGACTTGAATTCCGGGTATCACCATGTACCAATCGAACCGTCTTATGTGCGGAAGACTTCCTTTAAAGCCAAGGAGGTCCTTTTCGAATGGATAGTCATGCCTTTCAGGTTGACGAATGCTCCCACAACCTTTATGAGGCTGATGGATGACATATTTCTGCCATTCACAAACTCATTTGTATTAGTGTACTTGGATGACATCCTGATCTTCAACCAGACTTGGGAAGAGCACCTCCACCACATCCAACATGTCCTCCAAACACTGCAGAAACACCAAGTTGTGTGCCAATTTGGAGAAGTGCACTTTTGACATGACCCAGGTTTAGTATCTAGGATACATTATTGATGAGCATGGGGTTTATGTGGATCCAACCAAGATCCAATTCATCCGGTATTGGCCAACTCTGACTAATCTAATAGAGCTTCACAATTTTATGGGTCTTTCTAATTTCTACCGCAGGTTCGTGTTGGGATTCTCTCATATCAATTGGCCCTTGAGTCAAGTCACCAAGGGAGGAGAGAAATAAAATTATTTTGGTCAGAATCTCAACAAAAGGCATTCGTATAATTGAAACATCACCTCTGTTGTGCCCCAGTGATCACATTACTAGACTTGAAACAACCATTTGAGATTGAGACAAATGCCTCTGACTATGCTATTGGGACAGTTCTTACTCAACAGAGGCATCCAATGGCATATCATAGTGCAACAGTGTCTGATATAGTCTGAAAGTATCCTACTTATGAAAAATAATTTTATTCCATTATGCAGGGTTGCTGACAACGAAAGCATTACATTTTGGGGAAGGAAACGATCACCCACACAGACCACCGACCCTACAGTTCATACATACACACAGGAATTTGAAGAATGATCGCCATCATAAGTGGTCCACATATCTGCAACCGTTTCATTTGAACATCAAGTACAAGAAGGGAAACGCCAATAATGTTGCAGACTGCCTCATCCGACCACCGATTGTGGTGATAACCACCGTGCTCAACTCTTGTGGGAACGAGACTTTTGATTGGCCACTTCAATACAAGAGCAATCTAGAATTCGACCACACATACAAGATGCTCTTGGAGAGTAACCGAGTTCCAAATTTTCACCTCCAAGATGCCCTACTATGTCACTTGGGACACCTTTATGTTCCTTCAAGCGAGCGTGCCAATATAATTTGGGAAGTGTATTACAGTCAAGTCACTGGGCATTTCAGGGTTGAGAAAACAATGGCAGTACTACAAAAGTATTTATGTTGTCTAAACCTTCGATAGGATTTCGGGAAGTACATCAGATCCTGCACTGCCTGTGCCATTGCCAAACCAACCATCAAGAAGGAAGGCCTATATACTCCGCTACCTACCCCTAGTCGACCTTGGGAATCCATATCCATGGATTACATGTCAGGCCTTCCTTCTACTAATCATGGAAATGACTGTGTTTTCGTGATCGTCAACATATTCTCGAAGATGGCCATCATGGCAGCCTGCAAGAAGAATATCACAACAGAAGCCACTGCTAAAATCTTCTTTGAACGAGTGTGGGTACACTTTGGGATTCCACAATATATCATCTTAGATCAAGACAATAGGTTCCTTGGTACATTTTGGTCCAACCTCTGGTCAATGTTGGACACCAAGCTCACCAAGTCCACAACTTTCCATCTCCAAACTGATGTCCAGACAGAGGTCATCAACAGGATGATCGTACATATTTTGTGCCTGTACAACTCAAAGCATCCACGCACATGGGATGAGAGCCTCCCCTATGTAAAACATAGCTTTAACCAAACCCTCCACAACTCAACCGACCACAACCCCTTTTAGGTGGGCTTGGGATTCCATCCACTATGTCCCATTGACGTAGCCATGCCCTTTGCAGCTACTGAGGCTGATTCATCTCATGTCCAATCTGAAGTTACCGAGGAGAACAACTTCGTTGAGGGAATTCAACACATTCTCCAACAGGTTCATGACATATCGGACAAAGCCAATGCTAAGTACAAGCAATGACATGATCAACATCGAGTGCAACACAACTTCCAAGTGGGTGACAAAGTGTGGCTACATTTGTAGAAGGAGCGCCTCGTTGGAACCCACCGTAAGATTCACCCGCTCTGATATGGGCCATACACCATCACCAAGGTTGTAGGGGACAATGCCTTATATCTCAGTATTCCACCATTCCTTGGTCTGCACCCAGTGTTCAATGTGGACCGCCTTTGGCCCTACTTTCCACCTATACTAGACACATCTGACATGGAATAACAACTCACACCAACAGAGTTAAATCCAGACTGCATGGAACAATCCACAACTGATCAAATTATGGAAACACATATCAAGAACACCCGCCAATAGAGGATCCAACTATATTGAGTTGTCAAAGCAGGCCAACTCCTTCACTAGGGCAAGTGGCTCACCAGGGACCAAGTTCAGGAGACGTTTCCTCATCTCATGTAGGAACTCAACGCAGTGGGGACCATTGCTTCCTAAGGGGGGAGGAATGATCCAGGTGGATATTGGTGGCCACTCGCCTATTCCACTTGGACTCCCACCATTTTTTATTTTAGGTTTTCAATTTCCTTAATTGTAGAACAATTTATTATTTTTGGTAGTTTTTTGGGTCCTGATCTTCTGGAGCTGTTTTAAGGCCCTAAACAAAGTTTTTTGGTCATCAAACGTTCGACGAATATGAGTCCATTTCAGATGCGATATTTTTTGTCAATAGTTGTATTCCTTAGATATATATTTCTAATGATGTATCATATGTGTCAAACGGAGATAGTATGCCAAAGTTACGACCCTGGGAAATTGATGTACAAATTTACCCCGACGGGGCCCATATTCTGGCGTTTCATTTCCTAGGGTTAGGTTTTTGGATGTTTAGGGTTTCCATTGTTTCTCAATAATATATAGGCCTTTGAGCCTCATTGTAACAAGGATTTCAAATTCCTGTAGCCACCACATCAATTCTCAGAGATAAGCTACCAACGCCCTAGCTAGTTTATTTCCATTCCGTCTGTAAACAAATTTCAATTCTTTGATATTAATGAAATGAAGTGTTATTTCCATTGCATCTTTGTATTCATGGTTATTTGTGTATTGTGTTGCGTTCTTGCATAAATTCAGATCAATTATTCATCTTGGAGTATAACTCCGCAGGAGTAAAAATAAATAAATAAAAAGTCTGGATCCTGTTGGCACCATTATTTGATCCCTATCCCATTGGATTCCTCTCTTCTCCCTTATCACTTTCATACCTATAATTTTTCAGAAACTTGTTTTTCCCATGGATCTGACCCCCTTCTGACACCCTTATTTGGGCCTTACCCCATTGGATTCCCCTCGTTGCCCTGATCGTCATGATGCCCTTCACCCATAACCCATTTTTGTGTGGTCCCACCCGTCCCTTTTCATTTTCCCTCTTCATCATGGCCCACATCCGTAGCTAAGACTTGGAATTCCTCTTCAATTCCTTGTCCTCTACTTTCACAGAGATCCACCAAGAAGTGCAGAAGATCAGTGCCAATATTGCCACCATCAATAAAAATGTGTATTCCTCCCTAGACGCAAAAATGGAAAACATCAAACAGGACCTCGCTACCCAACTTGCATCCTTCACTAACATGATTTGCACCAAGCTGAATATCCCTGTAGATATTCCCTCCTATGACCCACCTTTTCACTTTGAAGGTGAAACTTCCTCTATTTCCCAGAATTTTCATCCCCGTCACTTTCAGCATGATATATGCCTTTCGCGTGTGGATGTGAACAAATTTGATGGCTCAGATCCCACTCGTTGGGTAACTCAAATGGAACATTATTTCTCTTTGTATGACATTATAGATGAGTTGACCAAATTCTAGTATGGTGTTCTCCATCTAGATCAATAACGTTGGCAATGGTGGCAATGGAGAAAAAATTCTCGCCAAGGGTATGCGTCTTGGACACAATTTGTGGAAGAGATTTAGGAATTCTTTGACACTGACACCAACCATTTAGGTCATTTGAAAAAGTTGAAAAAATATGGCACAGTGGAAGACTTTATAGCTACTTTTGAGAAATTAGCTTTCTATATAGAGGGCACGTTTGATGATTTTTTTTGAGAATATTTTATCAATGGCCTCAAGGATGAGATTTGTGCCCATGTACTCATGGCTCAGTCTCAGATTTGGGTGGAAGATACTAAAAGAGATAAGGAAGAACAAAAGCTTGTCTCTTCTCAAACTAGAAAACCCTCCTTTATTCCTCTCCCTAAACCAGTCACTCCCACTCCTCCTTCCACTCCACTAAAGATCTAGAAATCGAGCAGGAAAGAAATGGATGAATTCCAACTCAAAGGCCTTTGTTATAATTGTGATGAAAAATATTTTCCTGAGCATTAGTGTAAGGAACCAAAGATTTTTTGTAACACCCATCTACAGGATGCTAAGCAATTAATCATTTATTAAATACATACATGATAACAACTTTATTTTAACATAATTTCATTTCATTTACACAATTCTTCTACATTTTCTCAATGATAAATCTAAATAGCATGATGAAATAAGTAATAGGTTAACTCTAAGATTTACAAGTTAAAACAAAAGTATATACAAAATATCAACAACAATTACCACTGAAAAATACCTCTTCCTTAGTTTGTCGAAGCTCATCAATTGTAATGTAGTCCTAGGTGCTTCCAAGCATTCCTTTCCCGCTTTCCCAGAGTGAAACAACAGAATCCTCCCTGCCAACTAGTAGCCTAGACAACTTCCTAGCTCCAAGAAACCTTTCGGTTTCTTGGCCGTATGTGCCCATGAATCCAAGAACAACAAAACACAAATGCTCAAAGAAAAACCATCATAAGAAATATATCTTCCAAAGATTTCACGACCTCTCATCATGCTCAAACCTCTCCCTCCTCCTTCCTCACTACTTCTTCTCCCTATTTATCAAGTTTCCATACACACTTCCCCAAGTCTCCTCAACCACCCTCATTATTATCCATCAACCTCCCTTATCTATTTTTTTTTGGGAAAAGATTAAAATAAAACTAAAATATAAATAACTTTCATTAAACAACAATAAACAAAATGAAAAGTCTTTCTTCTCATGCTAGCTAATAAATGTAATTTGACAATTTTCTCCAAAATGTACATAACACCCCACCATGCTCATTTAATTTATCATACCCACCATTTATCAAAGTCAAGAAGGTATTTAATGCTTCTAGATATTTTGCATGCAATATAATTTTAATATTCAATAACCATTCAATTAAATAGTTAATAATTTACTTTAATAATTAACACATTAATTAATTGTACTAGTGTACATAGGTAGGGTATGTGTGCGTAGCTAGCGGACACATATTTCATGTTTGTACTAACGATAAATAACATTGCCTCTAGTGCTTAGTTCCTATATGATCACCAAGACATGTAGGACAACCGATCAAGTAATGCATCATTTAATAATCTTAACGATCAAAATTACACCAATTCATCAATAACTCATTATCACACTTAAGATATCAATAGGAAATCATAGAGGGTTTTAAACATGGTAGAATCCAAGTGAGTAAACAATAGTGGCATCTATAATCCCCAATCAGTATTCTCAACTAACATCGAAGCATTCTTCCTTCCTAACCTACTTCCATCTTCCATCCTATCCTTTCCTCTGTTGGACTAAGATGGAGCGTCAAATATATTGACCTAACTCCAGATAGAACCCGTAAGCGAAAGTGTCATACATATCGACCAAGATTCCCCAATAGGAAACTAGCAGTTGCTATCACACGTCTAGGGGAGCGTGACTCCACATAGTCTTCCCATGACTCTAGGTTTCGGAGGATAAACAGTGGGAAATACCTCCACCCCTCCTTATAGAACTAGGGTCAACACCCTACATCAAGCCCTGTTGTGCAACTACTATTCTTAGAGTCACGTCATCAAACAACCACTCTGGGCAAGCTGTTTGTCCTATGAAAACCACACTCACCACAAATCATAGCAATATTTTGAATCATAAATTAAATAATAAGTACAACATATAACATATACTATCTTCTTGATATCTATGATATCCAAGTCACCTCAACACTATAGTCATTTGGCTATCGCATAGCTCATTAACCTGCAAGTTAATTCACCAATAACTTATATCTATGCATATACAAAATAATTTCATATAAGGATCCATATCTGTATTGATGTTCAATTAAAGAAATGCATGTTTATTTTTATCATGCCTGACATATGTTATGCATTCACATAATAACTTGAACTAGTATCCATGTACCTAAATTCCACATTTGAACTTGCATGTTTAAAAAAACCAAAGAGATATCATCATTATGATTATGCAACAATGAAAGTAATATCATGCAACCCATAATTAGGTCAAGATGTACATATCTCAAATATCTATCCCAATCTAATTGAGCCCAAACAAATGTTAAGGATTGAATTACTAAGATGAGTAAACAATTAATGTTCTAACTCCCTAAAGGCCAAGATATGGGGCATTACATTTTTATGGCCATATCTGAGGATTTTTTGGAAGATGATGTTAAGGCCACCCCTATGGCTGAGTCACCTGAACCCACCCTCCAACCGTCCCTAATTTGGACCGGTCATTTCCCTGAATGCTCTCACTAGATTCTATGCTCCCCAAACCCTCAAGCTAATTTGTTACATTAAGCATCATAATATCATCATCCTTGTTGATAGTGGAAGCACCCATAATTTTATTCATCACCACATTTCCCAAGAAACTAATTTCTATATTTGTGTAGTTGATCATTTTCAAATCATGATTTCCAATGGAGGGTCCATGAAACGTGGGGGGCGTTGTGAAAATGTGCATCTCCAAATTGGTCAGTACCACATGAAATCTCATATGTTTCTATCAACATGGGTGGTTGTGACATTGTGTTGGGTGTTGAATGGCTAAGGACTATGGGTCCCATTCTCATGGATTTTAAGGAGTTAACCATGCAATTCAACCAGGAGGGCCAACAATATAAGTTCCAAGGCATCACTGTCGGTTCCCCAGAGATCATCAGTTCCCATTGGATGGAAAATCTCCTCAAAAGAGGTCATTCTGGTCTTATTTCCCAAGTCCGTGCCATTCATGCCACTGAGACACCCAATGTACTGCAGGACCTCCAATCTATCCTCTCCAAAAATTAAGTTGTTTTTTCCACTCCTCGGGGACTTCCTCCTTCTCGTGGTGTTCATGATCATTCCATTCCCCTTATCCCTGACAACCTTCCTCCCAATGTTCATCCCTATCATCATCCCTTTTCCTAGAAAAATGATATTGATAAAAAATTTCAAGAATTTCTCACCCCAGGTGTTATCCATCCTAGTATGAGCCCCTGCTATTCTCCCGTGGTCATGGTCCTTAAGAAATAAGGCTCTTGGCACATGTTTCCTGACTTTCGTGCCTTAAAAAAACTCATCATCAAAGACAAATTTCCCGTTCCTTTCATTGATTACCTCTTGGATGAATTGAGTGGTGCCCATTTATTTACTAAACTTGATCTTCAGTCTAGCTACCACTAGATACGTATGAACAAGGAAAACATTCCTAAGACTACCTTTCGAACTCATGAGGGCCACTATGAGTTTTTGGTCATGCCCTTTGTCTTGTGTAATGCTCCCTACACTATCCAAAGCCTGATGAATCATGTCTTCCATCATTTTATCCATCATTTTGTATTAGTTTTCTTTGAGGATATCCTCATCTATAGCAAAACCTGGACAACCCATCTTTCTCATGTGGATCGAGTTGTACATCTACTCTCTCAACACCAACATTTCTTCAAACAATATAAATGTTCTTTTTGAGCCTCACAAGTCGAGTACCTGGGTCATATTGTTGGAAAGGTAGGTGTCAGGGTGGATCCTAAGAAGATTGAAGTTATGCAGGATTGTCGTATCCCAAAGACTCTCAAAATCTTGTGTGGGTTTAACAGTATATTATTGCAAGTTTGTTAAGAATTATGGAAAGATTGCAACACCTCTCACTACTCTCCTTAAAAATAATTCTTTCACTTTCACTCTCGCAATTGATTAGGCCTTTCAATCCTTGAAGGCGTCCATGTGCACCACTCCATTCCTGGCCCTTCCTGATTTCACAAAGAACTTTGTCTTGGAATGTGATTCTTCTGAGAGAGGAATTGGATCAGTCCTTATGAAATATGGCTAACCTTTGGCCTTTACCAACAAACAACTGTCAGAGCAACATTTGGGCCAATCAATCTATAAAAAGGAAATGTTGGCTATTCTAGATGTAGTGGATCTCTGGCACCCTTATTTATTGGGGAAGTTCTTCCAAATTAATAAAAATCATCAAAGCCTCAAGTATTTTTTGGAACAACCCCCTTCCCCCTTGGAGCAACAAAAATGGGTGACTAAGATCTTTGGATATGATTATGAGATCATTTACAAGAAATGCAAAGACAATGTGGTTGTTGATGCAATTTCAAGAAAATATGAATATGAAGGGTCCCTTTTTTCCCTCTCCTTCATTATACCAGATTGGCTCCAATCTCTTCGCCAGGAATGGCTTCAGGATCCCAAAATTTCTCATCTGATCCAACAATTGCAAACCAATTCTCCAGCTTCCCCAGGGTACTCTTGGCACAATGATGAGCTTCACTACAAAGGTTGTTTGTATTGAAGTAAATATTCACAACTTAAATCCACGATACTTTCTAAGCTTCATTCTACACCCACAGATGGGCATTGAGGCTTTACCAAAACTATGATTGGGTCAAACGTTCTTTTTTCTAGGATGCTATGAAATAGGATGTTCGTAATTTTGTGGCAGAATGTGATGTTTGTCAATGCAACAAGGGAGAAATAGTCAAATTTCCTAGCACACTACAACCTCTTTCGATTCCACCTTTTTTTTGGAGAGATATCTCTATGGATTTTATTGTGGGATTACCAAAATAGGACAATAAGTGAGTCATCATGGTGGTCGTTGATTGTATTTCCAAGTATGCTCATTTTGTTGGCAAGTTTGGTGTTTTGTCATTGTTTGGTGTGTTTTCATTGATGTGGGGGAGATTGTTGTCAAGTTTGGTGTTTTTTCATTGATGTGGGGGAGATTGTTCGAAAGTTTGGTGTTTTTTCATTGTTTGGTCTGTTGTCATTGATGTCAAATGAGAATGGCGAGAGTCATAGGTATGGATATTCAAGTCAAATGAGAATGGTGAGAGTCACAGGTCAGAAGATTCAAGGAGACATTGTATTCTGGAAGTGAGAGGATCCACCATCGATAAGGAGATGTTGTATTCTGGAAGTAAGATGATCCACCATTGATCACAAGGTTATGTGATGTTAACCACCCCACCACCATTGATAACAAGGTGATGTTAACCACTCCACCACAATTTTGACAGAGCCAAGGTTAAGATTGGTATTCTAGAAGTGAAAATATCCACCATTGATCATAAGGTTATGTGATGATTAACCACCCCATATTTTTGACAGAGCCAAGGTTAAGATTGTAAACTTGTTGAATGAAGGAAGAAGTCACATGATATGATTATGAGTTTATAACAACTATTGATTGGATGTTTTGAAACCCCGATGGAGTCATATGACAATTTTTTGGAAAAAATATAGTAGGAACTGCTGATCATTGTGGAGGATAGTTCAGAACTTTGCATATGGTATGGTGGGACCCCATTCTGGGCATGACTGAAATATTAGCCTCCTCGCAAGTTTGATTGTGAAAGGAATTTCTAACTATTGATCTCTGGCTTCATTCTCCAAAAATATCTCGATCGCTCAAACCTATTGACACTGTATTTTTACACATTGAAAATTCAAAAAGCCTCCACGTGTATAATCCAATGGCGCAGGTTCAATCTAATCGAAGGGTTTCTATTCCACTTCATGATTTCTTGACTAGTCATGCTCATTTGGAGGTAGTTATTCAGGTGTGTTAACTGAATTATGGTTTGAGAGTTCGAATTGTAATGAATAGGGAGGATATAATAAATAAAATATGATGTGACTGGGTGAGTGTAATGATCCCAAGCCAAATTCTTTCTTCGAATCACTAACTACTACTAATTTATTGAGTTATTAAGTGCATACAAGATTCATCAACACATGGAGATCAAAATATATTCAATATGTAGAAGCACAAGCAAAGATCTGACCTTTTTATTATGAGAAATGTAAGATCAATACAAT
>SNQJ01S0169580.1:0-16194 GCA_010110895.2 Picea sitchensis
AACTCCAAGCTTATTCACTCAAGTGAGGGGTGAATAGCTTATGAAATGCAGCTTACAATGTGTGTTGCCAAAGAAGGGGTCTCTAGCAATCTCAGCAGCATAACAGTATGAAGAGTTCCTTGAAGAAATGGTGGTCATTCATGGATTTTTATAGCCAAACATTGGGTTATTATGCAACCTCTTTTGAATGTGAAAAGGGGTTCTTTAGGGCACAATTAGGTCTTTGACCAGCCTCCCCACACAGATTGAGCTCAGATTTGGTGTCAAATCGACTTGGGAGCCAATCCATTAGTGGTTGGGAGGCCGACCAGTTTCATAAATGCACCGTTTGGCAGGCGCGCGGGTTTTTCACCCCATAGCTGCACATATGCGCTCTAGGTACGAAGATGTTACGCGTGCGCCCGCGCGCGCCCAGTGGGTGCAAAGCGCCTTGTAATTTTTTGGCCATTTTGTATAGTTTTGACCCCTTTTGTTGTGTTGTGGAATTAACCTTGTGCCATGAATGACTGTTTTTCTGTGTTGACGATGCGGAGTTCTTGTCGTCTTGTGCGGACGAAATTTCAGTGATAACAACACTATTCTTGGCTTTTGTTTGAGCTGGTTTTTTTTTTCCGTCACCCATCGGTTGAACAAATCCAATTCTCGATCTACATAGCTCGGATTTTGAACTTGCAAGGTTAGTATGTTATTTTTTATGATGTACTCATTTAACTTGTAAATTTTTTTTCAAATGTCCAAATTTCATTTAGCTTGTTTTTTCCTTGATAATATATTATTATATGTTTAGTACCATATTTCATGTCTTTGGTTTTTTGATCTAGTTAGTATATTCTACGTGCGCGCTTGCCTAGTGGGTGCAAGGCGCTTTGTAATTTTTTTTGCCATTTTGCATAGTTTTGACCTCTTTTGTTGTGTCAGGAATTAACTTTGTGCCATGAATGACTATTTTTCCGTCACGATATGATGCCTTATTTTCCCTCGGTAAGGACAAAAATTTTCAAAGGATAATGTAGATCCTTCTAAGTTGCATCATTGTTGATCTACCTCCCTACTTCGCCATAAAACATCCCAACGCTACCGACAGCTGCAGATACCATAGGAAGTTTATCAAGGTCTTACACATATAACAACACCAATGGAAAATATTTAAAAGAAATATCATCAGCTTCAATGGTCAAAGGAATGTCAGCGGAGCTTCAACACACTGAAACATAAGATGGTTACAACGCCCATTCTTTTTTTTTCCATATTGGAGTAAGGAGTTTAATGTGCATGTCGATGAGTCTTCTTTTTCATTAGGAGTTGTGTTAGCATATCCGGGAGAAGAAGATATTGACCACCCTCTAGCCTTCTAGCAGGAAGCTATCTACTAACTCCAGAAAAACTACACTACCATTGAGAGAGAAGGTTTAGACATGGTGTACGTGTTGCACGAGTTTCGACACTAGTTGTTGGGAGGGAATTTTAATATGTCCACCGGGATCACTCAACCCTTAAATACATAGTCAACAAGACAAAGGTTGGGGAAGAATATTTAGATGGCTACTATTATTCCAAGAATATGACTTTGAGATTAGGTCAAACCCAGGAGAATGAGCAAGGGACCCACTTACTCTGTTCAGGCTAGAACATGGAGAGGAAACCTACCATTTTGAGGATACACTCACTGTGATGCACAATCAAGTTGGCCATCAAAAAAGGTTGATGATCACTTCTAGATAGTCCAAAGATATATTCACAGAATGGCACCCCAAGTGAATATACAATCATCTAGAATAAACAATTGGTAGTGTGCATCTATAGATTTTCTGTTCTATAGATGGACAACTTTATAAGATGGGACTAGATGATATTTTGAGGAGATGCATTATGGATGTAGAAAGACCATCGATTCTGGAAGAAGAACATGGAGGCATTGAAGGAGGACATTATACAGGGAAAGAAACAATGCAAAAGAGCCCTAGAGATGGCCACTAGTGGCCTACTTTACACAAAGATGCTAAGGAATACTGGCTGTGAGCCTCATGAGCAAGCGTAAAATAGTTGGGAAACCGCAGAAGAGATGATGCATTTAGCTCCTCGATAACCTTACAAGAATCTGAGAAATGGGCCATTGAATTGGTGGGACCTATCAACCCACTAGTGAAATCACACATGAGCCCGATACATCATCACTGACAAAGCATTTGACCGTATGGGAAGAAGCAAGAGTGGTTAAGGATTAGAAAGTAGCTACAACTGCACGGTTCATCTCTGATGATATCATAACTAGATTTGGATGCCCAAAGGTCCTGCAGGAGTGATCAAGGTACTAATTTTATTAATAATACTATTGAAGCCTTAATCCTAGAATTTGAAGTCCATCATCATAATATCATGCCATACCACCCACAAGAAATGGTACAATCGAAGATTTTGAATAAAATCTTCAAGATACCGCTGATGAAGATTTGGTATGAACATATATGATTTGGATTTGAGAGTGCTAGTATTACTATGGGCATATTGATATACTTGCAAGAAGCTCACAATGAAGACTCCTTTTAAGTTGGGGTTCATGGCTTAGAAGCAGTGGCACCTATGGAATATTTAGCTCCTAGCTTAAGAATTGCAACAGATGAAGGATATGGATGACACTGGTGCCATTCGAGAGAGGTCAGGTGAAGTTGGTGGAATCCAGAGGAGACATACGGCCACAGGATTTCATTAAAAGGTACAAAAGGAATGAGAGAAGGCCTACAATGATAGGCATATCAAGAGGAACGCATTCAAACAAGGAGATTTGGTGTTGGTATATGAAAACAAGTTCAAGAAGCATCCAAGCAGGTTATGACACATCTCTCGGGCCATATGAGGTCACCTGTGTTATAGAAGGAGGATTTGTGCGTTTGAAGACTGAATGGAGAATTGAAGGAAGGTTTAGTAAATGGGAGGAGGTTGAAATTGTATTACATAACCTCACCTCATAGCTCCTCAATAAAAGAAAAGAAGAAGGTTCTAGGTACCAAGTACAGTTAAAATTGGGTACTCGTGAGACGTAAAGGACGCCCCACAAGGAAGGGAGGGATCAAGCATAAATCACAGGTTTCTCTGTACAGTCTAAAATTGAAGTAAGATAGAAGGTTCAACCCCAGCGACTTGGGATGAGCTCAGTAGGAGGTTGGGGGCCTATTGGCCTTGGTTATGGAAGGAAGTGAATATTAAGGAAGAAGAGTGAAGTGCGAACTACACAGAGGGCACATTAACTAAGAATGGATCGGAAGTGGTCAAAGAAGTAGAAAAGAAGCAGCAAAGTAAGGGAAAGATATCTATTGAAAGAGAAGATCAAGGAAGATAGATCAAAAATGAAGATGATCGTGGACAAATCAACAAGAGGAAAAAATCCATCAACATGTAAGCCAAGAACCTTTGGCGAAAAGAAGGAAGGAAAGATAGGCTTGCGAAGCCCTGAAAACATGGGTAAAGTTGACCTAGGATTTTAGAAACCTATGGTTTTGTGGTGGATCTAGGCTCTTTGATAACTAGGGATGTTGGTCATGTAATGGCAACAAAAGTCTAGGAAGACCAGAGGGTTGGTTTAAAGTGTGATTGTGTTGTTGATGTTGATGATTCTACACGAGAGGAGAGTATTGTGTTGTGAGAACATTCAGTATTGTAATATCTTCAACTATGTATGAAGGTCAAGTCCTACAACTGGGTTCACAAGGAGGGGAGAGAAGAAGATAAATAGAGAGATCTACGGCCATGTGTAGGATAGAAATGTATGTTTCCTTTTCATATAATATATTGGGTGAGATAGCATCTTCTACAATGTAAGTGTTGCCAAAAGGGCTAGTATTTAGGGTTTGTTGGTGCTTTGTTGAAGCATTGAACTCCTAAGTTCTCAGGCTACCAAATGGTTCTCGTTGTCGTGACTGTGATCTTCTGAGGGAATGTAGCTGCGTTTTTCACAAGATAGAAATTCAGAAGTGGTTGAAGAAGAAGAGAAGGACTTCAATCGGGGTTCTAAACAAGAACCCAAGTATTAGTACATAAGATTGGTTTGGAAGGTACATATTCACCGACATACATAAGATTTTCTTTTGAAGAATTCATAAAGAGTTATATGAGGTTAGCCAAATTCATCGATACCCAGTTCAAAGTCAAATCTAGACCACCTATGGTTTAGAAAGTGACGTTGATCAACAAGGTAAAGAGAGTTGATAACACCATGTCAAGAGAATTAGATCACTATTTTGATAGAACTATTGGAGGGTATATTATTGAGTTTTCTATTGATAGAGTTGAGTCATATATCCAAGTAGAGAGGTATTTCTTTTATGAATTAGAGGAAAATTTTTACACTTTTGAAGTTGAAGATCACTATGCTATTTACATGAGAAGAAAAATATTGAAGAAGATATAGTAATCGGTCGGATTGAAAAGCTAATGTTAAAAAATTTAGACAACGACAATTACTACTTAGGTTGGACATACGCTCAGTGGGAGATATTTTAGAGAGGTCCCTCTGGTGAAATTGTTTGAGAAGAATCATGAGCCACTGGCACATGACAAAGGGTTCTATAGTGGAGAAGAAGAAGAATTATTGAACAAGGAATATTCATAATCTGCTACGACAAAGGAAACGAAGGTTGAAGAACCTCGCATAGAAGGATCACTAACTTCATGACTCATACTATTGAAGTAAGTGTTATTACTCCTCATGTTGTTTTAGTATCATTAAGTAACCAGAGTAACTAGAGTAACCAGAGTAATTAGAGAACTCATAGTACTGTTACAAGCATTTTGGTACATACTTAGTTGAGAAACCTAGGAAGATCAATGGAAGATGTAATGAGACTACCTATTTTTAGAGGAGATGGATCCAAGGATCCCGATCAACACTAAATTCTTATGCTTAAGATGTATGAGCATTAAGAATGCCTTTAGAAGCTATTAAGAGATATCAGTTTAGTACTACCTGAGAGACCGCGACCGAAGTTATTACATGAAGTTTGTTAAAGGAAATGTACAGCCTAAACCATTGAACGACATCAAGATTGTACTGATTGAAGAATTCAAGAACCCAAGTCGGAGTCGTAGTGCATTACATAGATAAAATAAATCAATCATAGAGTAGATGAACCTATGTGGGAATTTGATCGTGTAGTTTCAAATCTAAAGGACAATTGAGTTTTCGCATCCTGTGATGAGTAGAATAAGGAATAGTTCATTTTTCTCTTACCACACATCAGATTTCCTCTAATGCAATAACAAAACTTTGCTTCAGAAGATGAAGCATTGATATTGCCATGAAACTAGAATCAACCCTATGGGAGAATCCATCTCAAGTATGAGTCAAATTTTGAGTCACCGACTAGCTTATCTCTGCAAGTTGAAGATATGAAGAAATAAAAGGGAAATGATGAAAGAGAAGACATTTGGTGTATAATATGAAAATCGAGGGCCATGACAAGGAGCATGGTACACTATTTAATGAATACTTGGCTTCTGGAGCTCTGATCCCCTTGAAGTAAGTTAACCTACCCTGGTTTGATGTATGTAGAAATAGGCATTGCTTTGGTGAATGTTATTACATGCAAATGTATGTCCAGACACCTACCAATTGTTATTTCACTTTTTGTAAATATGTGGGGCATGATAAGAAGGATTGTAGGATTATGAACTCTGCATGAAAGGTCAAGAGATACATATAGATTCAAGGGAGAATTATGACAGAGGAAAGGCTTCATGCAGTTTAATTCCTAGGAAGAGGAAACTTCAACACTCATGGTGGATTCAAAGGAATATTATGAGGAGGAGGCATGGGTCAATTTCTATATCATATCATTTTTTATAACTACACTCAACCGGGTCATTTGGAAAGGGATTACCGAACCCTTGTACCACTTTTAGCTACTGCAACTCATTCCAACATGTTATTGAGGATTGTCCAACATTTTTAGCAAAACTTCAAGAGAGACGAGGAGGAACCCAACAGGTCCACTAATATCATCCAAACTCTCACAGAGAGGATCCCATTGTTATCACATGAGGAGGAGTTGTTACAGGAGAAGACAAGGTGAGTCCAAAAAAGACTACCTAGGAATCTAGGGTTATAAAAACTACAGAGAAAACATAGTTGCTTGATTCAAGCAAGGAGATGTAAACATTTGAAAAGGCAAGAAGTGAATTTGGAGGGGAACATGCTTCTTCATCGAAGGCATAACCATAAGTAAGAGAATGTGGGATACCTTTGACATTTGATCACCACATGACCGAGAAGAAAAGAGGTAAGAGCTTGTAGGGTTCTTGTATACGTTTATTGATTTAATTAAGGATGAAATACTAATACAAGAACCACATCACTTGATCAGACAGTATGATATAGGGAGAATAGACCCTATGCTAAGTAGGTTTCAGGAACCAGCATCTAGTGAAGAGAAGAAACAAGGAAATACACCTCAATGTTCATTGGAGAGACTATGACATAGATTATGTGGTCCTCACTTGGGATCAAAAGTCAATGTTATGGTGAAGTAGACTTGGGCACTGATGGGGAAACCCTGTTGATTTACTCTATCGTGCCTGTGGATGGCTAATCAGTAGGAAATAAGAACCTTTTTAAGACTAGAGCATGTCCTTATGGACATCGATGAGATAAGGACGCTTATGCATTTTGAGGTGATTGAGATAGTTGACATAGTTGTCCTTATCTTGTGTTGTTAAGAATTGATTGGGATTTCAAATAATTCAAATGTTGTTGACTTAAAGAAAATAAAATGACATTTGAAGGTGATGGTATTTAAGGTCAATGCACCCCTTGATCCTGATGAAGCTCTAGATACACATAAACCATCAGAGAAGAAGATTTTGCTTATGAACTAGAGAATATATAAATTGGATAAAATGAAGACAACAGATTACATTAATCCTACAATAGACGGAAACCTTAGCTGGCAGAGTGAAAGCGCATGCTCGTCAGATTCGTATGAAGCTAATCGAGAATTGGAAGAACAAAATGTATTAATTTTCTGTGTGAGGTGTAATAGATTGAAGAGGGAATTTTCATTTGATTGGCACAAAAGTAAGTAATCTACCCACATTTGATGGTTTAAATCATTTAGAAAAATTCTTATGGAATTTGAAGAAATTGTACCAAGACAATAGAGATTGTTGGCATTGGATGAAGCTCTTAAAGAAATGCCAAGATGGTGGGGAACACACAAGAAGAACATCATGGAGTGAGTCCAAGTCACCTCCATCACAAATCTTCTTAGTATCTCATCAGGTCCTATTTTGTATAGTTGACCAACTATTAGTGAAAAGTCCGCAACACACACCACTAACTCCGCCTTCTTCCTCGAGAAATTGTATACTCACTGGGTTCCATTCTTTTTGATAGGAATTGGACTATGTTTGGGAAGTGGTCATCCATATTCCTAATGGTGAGCAACTGCAAGTATCCGTAGCAGAATCCTTTAGACGGTGGGTTCTTCAAATCAACCTCGACAGGTGGTAAAGTCCCTTGTTCATTCTTCCTAGCTTAATCTTATGATCTCAAATTCAAATTATTGGAAAAAGGAGAAGCCATCTGCATATTCACTCCCCCAACACTGGCTTGTTGACCGATACTTTTCAGCGCAGAGTGATCAAGAAACATTTTAAAGTGTCCTCCTATAAGTACAGCGTAATTTTTGTAGTGCATACAACATGGCTAATCCTTCTCTCTCTGGAGTAGTGTAATTGATTTCAGCTGTAG
Organism: Picea sitchensis; assembly: GCA_010110895.2. Taxonomy (NCBI): domain Eukaryota; kingdom Viridiplantae; phylum Streptophyta; class Pinopsida; order Pinales; family Pinaceae; genus Picea; species Picea sitchensis. The sequence goes on from SNQJ01S0169580.1 coordinate 7,742, forward strand.
ATAACTTTCTCATTGAAAATGATAATGGATGATCAATTTCCCTTCCAAGTTGTGCTAGTACTGCTCCTAATGCAATGGAATATGCATCATCATGCACATGAAATTCCTTTCTCTCCAACTGAAAGACGTAATAGGCTTATTCACCATCTTTGTTCCAGCAGGTCAAGCTCTATTGTCATTCTTCTATCCAACCAAACTAACAATCTTTCTTTAATAACTTCCCCATTGGCCCACAAGAATCTGCACATATCATTTTATAAATTTCCTGTAATAGCCAAGATGTCCTAGCTAGCGTACAGTTGTTTGACCTGAGGTAGGAGGTGGAAATCAACTATAATTGAAATTTTGAATGGGTCTACCAACAATTCTTTCTTGGCATACAATATGACCTAATAATACTCATATGGTGAGAAGAAGATGAACTTCTTCAAATTCAAAGAAATTTAACATTGCCTTCATTTATCCAACATTAGCTAGACATTCAACATGATTTTCAAAGAAACTAAAAATAGTCAAGTAATCAAAATGCTTCTAAAAACTCAGGCAAACATTCTTTAAACACTTTGACCACCAACCTAGAAAAGATTATTGGGGAATTCTTCATCCAAATGGCATCACCGCGGTATTGGTAGGATCCCCATTCTATGGAAAATGTGGTTTTGTGGCAGTCCTCCTTGGAAATTCAGATCTCATGGTATCCTAAAAATCCATCTATAAAAGAATATACGCCCTATCCTCCCACATTGTCTAATACTTCATCCGTGAATGGCGTAGGGAATGGGTAATGAAATTAGGAATCATTCAGTTTCTCTCGAGGTCCACATAGTCTGATCTCCTGCCTTCTTGTCTTGTACTACCATATGGCTTATCCACTCCGACTCTTCATAGGTCTAATAATCCCCTCGCCCAAGATTCTCACGAGCCCACACCCTTTTTTCTTTATATTTTGGGTTCAATCTCTAGGGTCTTTTCTTGACTGGCTTCTCAATCTAGCTCAGGTATTCTTATTTCTCCCATAGGTCCTTTGATACCCTTCATATCGTGAACTTGGTTGGAAACAAGTCCCTATACTCAAGTAATAATTCTATAATTTTGTCCATGGTAGCAACATCCCAAGAATCTCCTACATTGGCAAGCTTCACCGTCTCCTCTGTCACAATATTAACTTTCTTTATTCGATCGGCCATCCAATGAATGGTAGTTCACCTCTTGGTCCTTCCACATCCCTATCGCCTTCTGTCTCGGGAATGTTTACCTTCCTTGGATCATCATCTTCGCCGGCATTAATGTTGTAACATCCTTTCAATTTATGGAATGGCTTAGTCCATTTGTCCTATTATTGCTCCAAAGGGAGGCTAGATGACTCTTTAAATACTTTCCGCCTCACAATATTTAATGCTTGATCTAATAATGGAAATTCACTTTCAAACAAAAAGGTGGTCACAAAATTCTGAATCATACCTTACCAATCATGGTGATATACAGCTCAGCTTGAAGGTACCGCCATTAGGGTCATGTCCAAAGGTGTTAATGAGTCTGTACCCATTGTTCTTGAGGAATACCCGTGCCCTTCAGATCTTCTGTTAATGAACCCGTGTACCCATTGTTCTGAGGAATGTCACTCTAGGCCTCGACTTCTTCATACATGGGCCCGGAGAATGGATGAGGAATATGATGGAATGGAAATGGAAGGATCTGGACATGGAGGAGGAAGGAAATGAATGGACAGGAGGATGGACGGACCGGACGGAAGGATGGATGGACGGATGGACGATGGATGGATGGAAGACGGATGGAAGAAATGGAGGAAGGAAAGGAATGGAATGGAGGAATGGACGGAAGGAAGGAGGAAGGAAGGATGGATGGAATGGATGGATGAAGGATGGACGGATGGATGGATGGATGGAATGGACCCTGGATGGATGGAATGGACATGGATGGAGCCGGAATGGAGGATGGAAATGGAATGGAGGAAGGAATGGAATGGATGGATGGATGGAAATGGAATGGATGGAGGAAAGGATGGAGGAAGGAATGGATGGATGGATGGATGGAGGAGGAAGGAAGGATGGACGGGAATGGATGGATGGAATGGACGGAAGGACGGAAGGAATGGATGGAGGAGGATGGAATGGACGGACGGATGGATGGAAAGGAGCGGATGGATGGAGGAGCCTGGAAATGGATGATGTATGGATGGATAATGGAAGGATGGATGATGTATGGACGGATGGAAGGAAATGGATGGACGGAATGGATGGAATGGAATGGATGGAGGAAGGAGAGGATGGAATGGATGGAAGGAAATGGATGGATAAGGAGCCGATGGATGGACAGGAAAATGGCCGGATGGATGGATGGATGGAGGAATGGATGGAATGGATGGAATGGATGGACGGATGGAATGGAATCCGGAGACGAAGGAAAGATCTCGATGGATGGATGACGGACGTGGATGGAAGAAAGATGAATGGAGGAATGGATGGATGGAAATGGAATGAAGGAATGGAAGGAAATGGAGGAATGGAAGGAATGGAAGGAAGGATAGATGGAATGGATGGAAAGCCGGGGAGAGAGGGAAGGATGGACGGATGGAGGAAAGGAAGGAGCGGATGGACGGATGGATGGACAGGGATGGATGGAGTGGGGATCGATGGAGGAAGGAAGGAAATGGACGGACGGATGGATGTGCGAAGGATGGAAGTGCGAAGGATGGAATGGAGGAGGATGGAAGTGCGAAGGATGGAAGGGACATGGATGGATGGAATGGATGGATGGAGGATGGAATGGATGGATGGAAAATGGATGGACGGAGCCGGAAAGGAATGGATGGACGGATGGAAGGAATGGATGGAAGGAAGGATGAATGGAATGGACGGAGGAATGGAAGGAGTGGATGGAGGAAAGGAGGGAGGAATGGAGAATGGACGGAAGGAATGGAGGATGGATGGATGGAATGGATGGAGGATGGATGGATGGACGGATGGATGGATGGATGGACGGGATTTGTGCCTACTAAGTCTTTCAACTATAAATCTCCCCAATCTGTGATGGTCTTTACTTCGTATGGTCTCAATCCGCATTTCCCCGCTGCTTTTTCCTCGATGTTGAAATGATTTGTTGTCACACATCAATACTAAGTCTCCTTCCTTGGAAAGTTTTCTTCTTGATATGTATGCCATGCCAATAGTTTTCCCTTTCTTTTGAACTTGTTGGTGGAACCCCTCTAGGATCTTATCTTCCTTCATGACCAACAATTTATTTAGCATGTCCTATACTACACCTCATTATGTCATGTTTGTAATTGCTGCTATGCATAGACTGTGTACCAGAAATTCTAATGGCATTGTTGATTCTTTTCCATATACCAGTATGAATGGCATGTGTCATGTCAACTCTTGCATGTGGTTTGTATGCTCCACAATATTGTTGGTGTTTCTTTTAGGTCCCAACTTCATCCATGTTGACATTACGTATCTTTTCTGCATTCTCAAGGATTTTGCTAAATGCTTCTACTGTTCCATTCACTTGTGTAAGGATATGGTGTGCTCTTTGATGATGGACTTCAAATTCCTTCAGCCATAGCCTATTAGTGTTGGTGCTAATGAATTGAGTGCTTTGGTCACTCATCAAAGTCCTTAGGAAACCAAATCTAGTGATTACTTGTTCAAATAGAAAGTGTGTTGTTTTCTATGTGCTACAATATTTTATCGGTGTTGCTTCTTCCCATCTTGTCGTGCATTATGTCACAAAGGATAATCTACCTTTCTCCTGTTCTTTTTACTGGTGGTTTTATTGGTCCCAAAAATTTGATTTCCCACTTATCGAATACTTGCAATGTTACTCGTGGTCGTAATGGCATCTCGTCCCTTCTATTGGTTTTACTAACCCTCTGACATTGTATCTCTAACAAGATCTTCGAAGTCTCTCAGGAATGGTCAGCCACCATAGTCATGCACGAAAAACCTTCTACGCAATATCTTTTAATGTGTAATGTCCTCCTGATATTCCCTCATGGGATTATGCCAAACCTCTTGGTATTTCATGTTCTAGCACATATCTTCACAAGATGTTATCTACCATTTTGTATAAGTGTCCTATGATCAATCGGGATAGTTCACGCCCCGTATCACTAGGTTTTTTCTTCTCATATGTGTTATATTCCCATGGCACAACACTCAGATCAATTATTGAATGATATCTGTAAAGTATTCATCTATCATCTGGACTAAAAATAGTTTTTCATCTCGAAATTTTTCCTCTATATTTGTAGGTTCTTCTCTCTGATCATGACCCTGATTGGTGGTCGTCCTATGGATGTAGGAGCATCATATAAAGCCCAAGTATGTGCCTAAAACCAAGGAGACAAATGGATGGGCAGATGCAATTAAGTACGTTTTTGTGAAAACGTTGTGAATCTCAAAACCTGAAACATTAATGTAATGGATGGGACGAAAGTGCAGTTGCATTTATGCCTCAAGGATTCAACTCCGATTTTGGACTGTGATGTTCCTATCCACCATGTAATAGGCATTTATGTGTGCTTAATGCAAGTAGGTAGATTTAAATGATAGATTGGAAAGTTTTAGGAGCTTAGGAGGGAAAATGGATGATAGACAACCTCAACCCTTGTATCATTGTAATAACATAATTCAGAATTTGTAGGTTGTAGAGCTGCAGAGGAGAATAGAAGAAACAAGAATTTTATGCATTTAGTTGTTGTTATTTTACTGCTGCAAGTTGGGGCCTCCAGAATGTCCTATTTGGATCCACCTTTCCTTTCATTATTATTCACATTTCATTGCCCCATTAACCTTTCACATGACATCATTTCCATAAATATACTTGGTTTTCACCTTATTATTTTCCACTTTTATTCATTTTAGTATTTAAAAGGAATTTGTGATTAAATGTTAGAAAATTGACATGTTTTCATATATATCTCAAATATGTGTGAGCTTTGTAATGTGTAGGAATATGTGAAGGATTAACTAAAGGAATTCTCAAATACTTCCTCCACCATTTCAATATTTGAGGAGATAATTCAACACCATTCCAAGGAGAAGATCATTAAGATTTGGTTAGAATATTATCCAATATATAGGAGAGATATGTGTGAGAATTTGAAGGTATTATATTTTGTAATAATGGGAAAGGAGTTGATATAGCATGGATCTGTAATAATGACATGGTTATCTTATATCTGCTGTTCTCATGTATAAAAGAGAGTGCTCTCTTCATGAGAATTCAATAGGAGTTAGATTATGTAATTAGAATCAAAGTAGTCATTAGGATTCGAAAGAGAAAGGGATTCTTAGCTTTGATTCATGGTTTTGGTTTTCATGCTTTTATTATTTTGTTATGAAGATTGATTTGGTTTATTGTAATATAAGATTGTTTCATTGGCATGAGCTCACATATGTTGTTGTGTTCTTTAACTCTTCACATGTTGTACTTTCTTTTCCTTCATGTAGTTCTCCATTTCTGTATTAATTCCTTCATGCAATTTCTCATTCCTAGATTAATTTCATTTACCCAACTAGATTAATTCAATTCCAAGTCGTGTGTTAGATTAATGATTCTATTTCAGATGCGTGTTAGATTAATGATTCAATTTTAGTTGTAGCTTAAACATTAGATTAGATTAGTCCCACTTCAGTCTTGCATATACTTTGCATGTGCTTCGTCAGTTTACAAACCTCGGGTTGACAAATTAGATAGTTGGGCAAGTACTACAACTCAATTAATACAACATTAGTTCGGCCCAATATAACGACTGACGTTCCCTTGTCATGATTGTTGTTCCTTTTGTTGTTCATTCAATGAACGGAACAATTATTGTTCCTTTCCAGGGGTTGCCTCTCTGGAGGACGGGTATTGAAAATGAAAGGAAAGAACCTACGTAGGCGACAAGTAAAACACGTGTGCCAGCACCTACCTTTGGATGATGCATAGAGGTTATATTTTAAGACATCTTTAGAGCCTAACATTTTGGCGCCATTGCCGGGGAAGCACGATGGATTGAGGTATTAGTTTCTTTTTCATTCTAATTCATGCAAGTGTGATCTAAACATGTTGGTAAGGGGTCACATAATATTGTGACAAGAGACTCCTCATGTTCTCCCTACCAACTAGGTAGAAGTAATTTCAATTTTTGCAAGATTAGATTCAATTTCTACAAGATTAGTTTCAGTTTTTGCAAGTGTGATCTAGATGTGTTGGTAAGGGGACATAGAATCTCGTGAGAGGAGACTCCTCATGTTCTCCCTACCAACTAGGTAGAAGTAATTTCAATTTCTACAAATTTCAATTCACGCAAAAGTAGTTTTAATTTTTATGATCTACATGTGTTGAGGGTCATAGAATCTCGTGAGAGGAGACTCCTCATTGTCCTTGCCAACTATCAGGAATGTTTTAATTTCTGCAATTGTGAAGAGTAATTTTTTTTTCCGTTTCAGTAAGAGTGTTTTTATTCAAGCTATTTTTCATTTAGATTTCAGTTTTGGGTGCTGTAAGAATTCTTTTTAGTTTTTAAACATGATTTAACAATGAATTTAAGCTTGGAACAACTCACTCAAATCCTAGAAAAATTCGGGGTCCCCTCTTCTCTAAAAGAAGGGATCTTGACAGTAGCCGAAATCTTATTTACTCCTCCCGAGGGGAACGAAGAATCAACATAAAAAGGACCTTGCACATTTAATGAAGAACCATTAGGCGTGCAAGAGGTCGAGGAGGACAGCGAGGAGCTGCAACATGGTCTGAGTAAGACAAATTATGCCTACGAAAGCCTGATCGAACGTTGGTTTCAAGAAAGTACTAGGTTAGATTCATTTAGTTTTTCTTTTTCTTTTTTTAATTTACAGTTTCAACCGCTAATTTCACACATTTATACATATTCCCGACTGTCAATTACTAAACTGAAAGTTAACATTTTTATTATTATTGTTGTGTGTATGGCTACATTGGTTGTTTGATTACATGTAACTAATTTCTCATTTCTAATTAGCGTAGTGTAGGTAGGGTTTTATTTTCAAGTTTTTTTATTTTTTCTAGAATAAGTATGCTCTCCTTTGTGCTTCGTGCGATCGTGAGGATCAGAAAGTAGGATGACTAAATTGATTTTAGGAAGAATTTTAATTGTTGATGATGAAAAAATTGCCTAATATATTTTTCGTCTACAATTTTCAATAAGTTTGTTCCATTTGCTCACAATATTTTTTTTAATAAGTTTTGCATTGAATTTTTAAAAGTTCTTTATTTTCTGAAAACATAAAACGAAAAAAATATAATAAATTTGTGCCTCTATCCTTCGATCTGCAAATAAAACGATAAAACAAAAATTATAAAGAATAAAAACACAAATTATAAAGAAAAATTGTAGAAATTAAACTGAAGATATCTCACAAACCGGGATCTGGGTTCTTGTGAGTTTTGGACTGGAAGTGCATGATGTTATGATACAAAAACCCATTAAATTTCATCCCAATATAATGCACAAGTTTCAAGCAAATCAAGATAGTCACCTTCATCCATTTTTCATTTTTCTTGAAATCTGTGATGTGGGTATGGCTGAGTTTTGGCGTGTAAAAGAATTTGGACTATAGGAACTTGCTTGTAAAATTTCAAATAATCCCAATTCACCGTTTGTGAGAAAATTGCATTTGACTCCCTGCAAATACACCACTGTAGCAACCTGCAAACAAAACAATATATCATAAATTCTAAATGTAGAGAACAAAGGCAAGTCTAAGGTTCTATTTTTCTGACTAGCATGTCCTCATTAGGGAATCAAAGATGAAGGCAGTTAATCAATAAGTCGATTTCAACTAGCCTTCACTAGCACGTGACTCTAATTTATTTGATCATAATGAAATTGTTTATTTGTGCTTGAACATCTTCTTGTATATTACTAGTGCGCTATAATTAAAATGAAGAGAACAATGCTGAAGTAGATATGCAACGTTCACCTAGCCAAATGAATCCACACCTAGAGTTGGAGTTGTTTCTTAAACTCGGTCGAATAAAATTGCATGTGATTAGTATGCAGATTGAATGGTATATTTGGACGAGATGAAGGTGCACGCTCCAACAACCTTGCTGGAATAACTGATTAAAAGAATTGAGCAGGTAAATTCATGTTGAGAGGGATCGACCAGGTAAGGAAAACCATTTTTTTCTCAGCATATCCCCTGAAATCCACTTTTAGATTCATATTCGACCGAACAATGAATTTTTGCTGTAGGTTGCCAGATTAAATACCATTTTCGTTGATTTCGTATTAATTTTATTTGCAACATATTCTTGCCAATCTATATTTAATCAAACATGATCCTTTGAAGGAGATAAAACTATTATTTTAATTGTCCCATATATATTTGTTTTTATTCAAGCGGCCCGCGTTTTTATATATGGATTTTGAAGAAGAGATAAATACAGTTGGTTGTGTGATACTG
>SNQJ01S0169584.1:0-20684 GCA_010110895.2 Picea sitchensis
ATATGTATGATGATGATGATGATTAATGTCCACTAAGACCGAATTGGTTTATCGGACCTTAAGAGGGTAAGTGATTATTTGTGATGCTTTAGAATTTTGTTTATGTGCTCGAAAAGTATTAAGAGAAGCTTTCCAAGATCACCATACTTTTGTTGAGTTAAGAGGTTAGGAAGGTTGGTAGTGTGATAAATATATGTATATGTGTACATACACACACACACATATATATATGATGATGATGATGATTAACATCCACTAAGACTGAATTGGTCTATTGGACCTTAAGAGGGCAAGTGATTACTTGCGATTATTTAGAATTTTTTTTATGTGCTCGAAAAACATTAAGAGAAGCTTTCCAAGATCACCATATTTTTGTTGAGTTAAGAGGTTAGAAAGGTTGGTAGTGTCACAAATATTTTGAAAATGAGATCTAATGCGGGTATAGGCTGGACAATCTACGAGAAAGTGTTTTTCATCTTCAACATTTTTAGTGTCACAAATGTGACACTCTCTTTCATCCCACGGAGTTTTAGGAATTGACCAACGCCCAGTTTCACTATGGAGCTCGTGAGAATTTGTTCTTATCTTAGCAATGCTTATTTTTTTTTACACTTGGCAAAACAAATAGATAATTTTGATCTTCTAGATTAGGGTTGATTACATCCTTATAATACCTTAATTTTCTTTTTTTCTCTAACTCTTTATCAATACACCACATTTTCGCCTTAAATTTGGATTTGAATTTTTTTTTAATAGTATCTTTATTCTGCAAAATGGTGTCTTCCATGATTCCCCAATAGTTTATCCAAGACCAGGCATCTTTATGCCATCCTCATATGAGTCGGTGGTAGTTATGACTCGATTTTGAAGCAATTTTAGGAAGCCTCTTGTCTTCCATGTTGTTTAACATGCTCTTATACATTAGGTATCTAGTCATAGCCATGCTTTCAATGGGGGAGAGACTTGTTTCTAAGAGGAGGATGGGATAGGGCGTATTTCCTTTAATTTTGAGATTATAGGTTATAAAATTATTTTGTATTTGCTCTATCTTTCTCCAAGATTCACGAGAGATACTACATCCCTAGACTTCACATCCATAAAGAATAACAAGTGTAACAAGAGTCTCAAAGAGGAGTTTCTTCTTATCCCAACTCCATAGATCAGTTGATTTACAATTGTTTTCAAGCCCATAATAAGCTTTCCATCCCCAAATAATCATTTTCTCAATGCTATAATTCCAATTGAGCTTGTGGTGAATATCAATTCCAAGATCTTTGTATGAAGTCACTTCCTCCAAGATTTTGTTGTCATATACGAAGGTATCATAAGGGATCTTATTGGATTTAATAATCATGACCTTAGTTGTATCAGTATTAACAGTCATACCCATATTGGAGCAAAACTCATTGAGGATTCTTAGTTGGTTTTCAAGATCATGGGGAATCCTTTCCATAAGAACGATATCATCGACATAAAGAAGAATATTGATGACTATACCAGTGAGAGTAGGGTCGACAAAACCTGTTTTTTCCAAGCAATCTTCTAACTTGTCAATGTATATGCCAAAAAGAGTAGGGGACAAGGGAAAACCTTGTTTGACTATGATATTACAGTTAATCTCTTTTGACTAGCCCTTAGTGTTTTTAAAATTAGCAATAACGTTCTCATACATCCTTATTATAGCAGCCCTCAACTCGAGAGGCACTTTTATCTCTTCCAACCTATTTGAAAGGTTTTTCCTAAGAACCATGTCAAAATCTTTTTTAAAGTCAACAAAACAACAAAAAAAGATTGGTTTTAGTATTGCAGAATTCCTCTGCAATGATCCTAAAGGTAACAAGATGGTCCACAATTGAATGATATCTCCTAAACCCAGCCTAGCCTTTAGCTCTTTTACCGTGACTCTCTAGCCAAAGGTTAATCTTCTTTTCCAAAATAATTCCATAAAACTTGGCTAAAATCAGGCTTATCATAATGGTCCTATAATTAGAGGGAATGTTTCTATCCCCATTTTTAAAAATAGGAACAATGAGGCTTTGCATTCAGGGTTTAGGGAAGCCCTGCTTGACTGCTAAATTGAAGAGCTTGTGTCTATGAGGGATAAGGATTGGCCCTCCGATTTTAAAAATTTCATCTTGGTAGTCTTCAATGTCCTTAGCTTTCCCATTTGCAAGTCGCTTAACCCCAAAATCTATGTCATCTAAAGAAAAAACTTCTTCCTTTGTAGGGACAATAAGAATGGTGTCCATGGAATTAGGGAACTCGTAAAGACTTTTAAGGTAGAAATTTCAGTCCCTTAAGGGAATCCTATTATTTTCTTTAGTATTGCATTTTAAAATTTGGCTCTGGAACTTCTTAGGATCTAGCTTATATAGTTGTGAAAGTTGTTCTTACCTTTTATTGATATAGTACTTTTTTTCCTTTTAAATAGGGATTTGTACGTATTGATTTTATCGAGTTTTAAGGACTCATTAGAAGCATACCTAATGGTTTCCCTAGCAATTTTACATTCTTTATCATACTAAGGGTTGGTCATTCTATTATTCGTTTTATAGGACACCTCGAAAGAGAGCTTGTTAATAGAAGTGGAAAGGGTAGTTGTAAAATTATGAGAGAGTTCTTCAGTGTTGTCCTTATAAGTTAGGAGATTTAATTTACTATTTAAATCCTTTAAGAAAATGTCAACTTTACTTTTGTCAAAGTCCAAATTCCTTTTATTATCAGAATTCTCTTCAATGGAGCACAAATACCTTTGATTATCATAATTTTCAATGGTACTCCTATGCATTGGAAAATTTTAGAGTTAGGGTAAAGGTTTATGATCTAAGTTAAGCTCATGGTCATTTAAAAGCAATGTACTTCCTATTTTATTGGAAGCGGGATATCGTGATATCACACTTACAACACTACTACCTAGCCCATGGATACAAATCATCTGGTTGGAGTTTCTGCCACTTCATTACTCCATTGCAAATTATTAGGTCTTAATGTTGTAGAGCTTGATCTCAACTCACCACCAAAAAATTCTCAATTAGGTCTTCATAAATTCTTTTGTAGCTATTAGATAAAACAAGTTCCCCATCTAGCCATAAAGGATTACATGGTTGAGTCATTACTTAAAAGAGTAGCTTGTTTTAGGCTTAAAAAATTCTAGTATTTTTTTTAAAGTCTCGTAGTAGGATAATATTACCTTCATTTTTCTCAAACTATAAATATCTTGTTCTAAATTATTATAGGGACAATTGTTATCTAGATTGTTTTCTTATAAAAGTAGTTAATAGGTGCAAAATAGAAAATTGCTATATACATCTTCTTAGCATCGGGGTCTGAAATTTCTATCCAAATATGTATTGATTGAGAGTGTCGATCTTATGAAGTTGAATGAGGAGAAATGTTCTTTTATAACATAACAAGCTATGCCTCATATCCCTTTACGGTGGGATTTTTAGTTCTATGTCAACCATAAGACAAATCTTTCTATGTTAGAGACCTTAGACACCTCTCATGCTCCCATGTTTCATCTAGACAAATAATGTCAATATCACTCAAGATCTGAACCTATCATAGGACCTTTGCACCATGGAAGTCAATTTACGCTCCAAGAGAGGATCGAAAGTGTCCCAAATTCCTATTTATTATTATCCTCACTTATCCCCAACAATAGCTGATTTCTAAATATTGCTCCATTTTCCTTCTTTCCTAGCTTCTTTAAATTTTGAACTTCCTTCCTTAATTTAGCTTACTGAATGAGATCTTCATATATATATATATTTGAATTTTTTTTATTTAAAACTAATAATAAAATATAAATGTATTTTTATATTTAATATATATTATTTTAATTTTTAAAATTTAAATTTATTTATTTTTAAAATAAAATATTTATTTTTATTAATTATTATAATAATAACACAATCAATTTTTAAGGTTATGGCCAAGTTAGACCAAATTGGTGTATGAGACCCCTGCAATGACAGATTTAGAGCTAAATTTCATATGGGTTAATTTCCTGCATGGTTTTTTTCCAAAAGATTCATATTCTAAAAAAAGATTCTCTACCAATATCTATAGATACAATTATTTTTACCTTAAAAATCGCGAAAAAAATTATACAATACTCATATAAAATCCTTAGAAATTGGAGTATTTTTACAAAAAAATATCGCCAAACATTTTTAGTTGGAATATGAAGGATTACTAAGATTAACCAAGGTTTCTACACTTTGTCACCCTTTTCATCATTAAAATCATTCCTCGCCTCTTGTTTGTGGGACAAGGTGGACCCTCCCTCCAATAATTTGACTTTTAAAGTCTAATGGAGGTATAATTGTTAATGATGATGATGATGATGGTTAACGCCCACTTAGACCAAAATTGGTTTATCGCATCTTAAGAAAAACAAGAGACATTGGATTTTTTTAAAATGTTATTTTGATGCTTGAGAAACATTAAGAGAAGTGTTCCAAGATCACTAAAGTTTACCAGACTAAGAAGGTTAGGAAGGTTTGTATTATGACAAATATTTGGAAATTTGGGTATACACGGGGCATTATAGGAGAAACGAAAGCCATCTTCAAACCCTCTTGGTGCCTACAAAGGTGAAAATGCTTTCTTGCCATTGGTATTTTCTGGATTGTCCAATGCCCAATTTCACTCTTTTTATCTCGAGAATTAGTTGTTATTTTAGCAATAATGATTCTCTTCTTTAAGTTAGTAAAAAAATAGAGATATTTTTTGTTCTTCAAGGTTAGTTAACTACCTCCTGAGTAATATCTTTTTATTTTATCCTCTAATTATTTATACCGTCATAGATTCTCCTTAAATTTACTATATATGTGTGTCTATGTATGTGTTTGTGTGTGTCCATTGGATGTAGTTTTGGGGTTGTTGGGAGGAATGATTGTTATCCTCCCCACCCTGGTTCAAATCCTTGGAGTGACATGGTGTGCCCTTTATTGGGTCTATAAGATGTTATTGTTGTTGAGCCCCCAATACTTGAGGTTTTCCATGAACGTAGCAAATAATTTATTATATATATATATATATATATATATATATATATATATATGTGTGTGTGTGTGTGTGTGTGTGTGTGTGTGTGTGTGTGTGTGATTCAAAGGAAGATTATAAATGTTGTTGATGATTATGCACACATCTTTAAAAATATATTTAATATATTTTAAGTAAGGAATTTCAAAGGTAAACAAGTCGAAAGAAGGAAATGGGAAATAATTAGAAATTGAAAAGTTCTTGTTAGGGATAGAGACTAGAAGGGTAATAATAAAGAGGAATTTGGGACACTCATTATCCTTTTTTAGAACTGTCGTACCTTCCATAGTAAAGGTCCTATGGGTAAGTTGAACTCCTAATTATTGTTGATATTATTTGTTCATGGAAACATGTGGGAGCATGAAGAGTCTAAGGTCCCAAACATAGAAGTATTCATCTTGTGGTCGGCATGGAACAAAAAATTTCATTGAAGAGAGATGGAAGCATACAAAAATTCTCAACAGATCTAATCTCTTAATCATCATACATTTGGATTGAAATTTCTTAACAATGCTAAGAAGATGTATATAACAATTTTCTATTTTTGCCCCTATTAATTCTACTTTTATAAGAAAAATAAATCTGATAGAAATTGTCCCTATAATAATTTAGAACAAGATATTTATAGTTTGAAAATGAAGGTAATATCCTCGTATTAGGAGACTTTAATGCTAGGACCTAAATCAACTGCTACTATTTTAAGCAATGATTCCAACATTAATCCTTTTTATGGCTAGATGAGGACCTTGTTTTAGCTAATATCTACAAAGAAGCTCAAGAACCAATCGATAATTTATTTGGTACCAGCTAGTCAAGCTCTGCAACTCAAGACCTAATAATTTGCAATGGAGTAATGAAGTGAAAACTCTAACTAGATGACTTGTATTCATGAACTAGGTAGTAGTGTTGTAGATTATGTGATATATGATATTCCCTTTTCCAACCAAATAGTAACTTTGACATTCTAATGACCATGAACCCAACTATGTTCATAGACCTTTAACCCTAAATATAAAATTTATGCACAAGAGCATCATTGAAGAGAATTCTATTAATCAAAGACAATTGATCTGAATAAAATGAAAACTTGACCTTTTCTTAAAGGATTTAAATAGTGAATTACATCTCTTAACTTATATCTCTTAACTTATAAGGACAAAATTGAAAAAACTCTATCATAATTTCACAACAACCCTCTATACTTCCATTAAAAAATTCTCTATCGAAGTGTTGTGTAAAAAGAATAATAGAACAACCAACCCTTTGTGGCAAACAAGAATGTAAGATTGATAAGAAATCCATTAGGGATGCTCTAATGAGTCCTTAAAACTTGATACGATCAATTCATACAAATCCCTAATTAAAAGGGAAAAATGTACTATATAAATAAAGGGAAAAAGCTGCTTTCATAACTATCTAAGCTTGATCCTAAGATTTTTTGGAGACAAATTTAACCCACAATACTAAAGAAAATAATAGGATCTCTTAACGGACTAGAATTTCTACCTTCAAAGTCTTTATGAGTTCCCCAATGTCATGGACACCATTCCTATTGTCCCTACAAAGGATGAAGTTTTTTCTTCGATGACATAGAGTTCAAGACATGTCAGGGGCAAGGCAAGAATAGGAAAGCCAAGACGTAAGAAGCTACTGCTGAATCTTAAAAATTGAGGGCCTATCCTCATCCCTCACATACATAAGTTCTTCAATTTAGCAGTCAAACAGTGTTTCCCTAAACCATGGATGCAAAGCGTCATTGTTCCTTTCTTTAAAAATGGGGATAGAAACATACCCTCTAATTATAGGCCCATTGCATTTGGCCCTAATTTTTCCCAAGCTTTATGGAATTATTTTTGAAAAGAAGATTAGCCTTTGGCTAGAAAGTCAAGGTAACTAAAGTCCAGGTCAAGTTTAGGAGACATCATTCAACTATGGACCATCTTGTTACCTTCCTTTTAGGATCATTTTAGAGGAGTTCCACAATACTAAAACCAATACTTTTGTTGTTTATTGATTTTAGAAAAGTTTTTGATATGGTTTTTAAAAAAAGCCTTTGGGATAAGTTGGAAGAGATAAAAGTTCCTTCAATTTGAGGGTTCTGCAATAAGGTTGTATGAGAATGTTATTTCCAAGTTTAAGCAACACTGAGGGTTGGTCAAAAGAGATTAACTCAAATATTGAGTCACAAGGTTGTCCCTTGTCCCTACTCCTTTGGACATATACATTGACAAGTTAGAAGATTGCTTGAAGAAGCACGTTGTCACTTACTCTCACTGGTATAGCCATCAACCTTATTCTTATGTTGATGATATCATTCTATGGCTTATGGAGTCCCCACTATCTTGGAAAGAAACTAAGAATCTTCAAGGATTTTTCCTCCAATATAAGGATTATAATCTCAAAATTAAAAGAAATATGCTCCTATACCATCCTCCTCTTAGAGGAAAGTCTTTCCCCATTGAGAGCATGTGACTATGACTATTACCTAATGTATAAGAACAAGTTAAAACAACATGGAAGACAAGAGACTTCCTAAAATTGATTCAAAATATAGTCGTAACTGTGCCTTTGACTCATGGGTTGGCATAAAGATGTCCAACATTGGATAAGCCATTGGAGAATCATGGAGGAGACCATTTAGCATAATAAGGATACTATTAAAAATATCATTAAATCAAAATTCAAGGAGAAAAATGTGAAAAAGAGTTTGAGGAAAAAAAAAAAATTAAGGCATTATAAGGATGTAATCAACCCTAATCTAGAAGATCAAAATTATCTCTTTGTTTTGACAAGTGTAAAAGAAAAAAATAAGCATTGTTAATAAGAACAAATTTTCACCAAGCCTGCATAGTGAAAGTGACGCTGGTCAATTCCTAAGATGCCTTGGGATGAAAGAGTGTATCATCTTTGTGACACTAAGAAGGTTGAAGATGAAAACACTTTCACTTAGATTGTCTAGCCTATACAAATATTAGATCTCATTTTCAAAAATATTTGTCACTACCAACCTTCATAATATTTTAGCTCAACAAAATTATGGAGATCTTGAAAGCTTCTCTTAATGCTTTTCGAAAGCACAAAAACAAAATTATAAAGAATTGCAAGTAATCCCTTTTACCCTCTTTAAATTCCAATAAACTAATTCAAATTAAATGAAGAGTTAATCATCATCATCATCATTTAAATAAAATAACATATATATATATTTTAATTTTAAAATTTATATTAAATTTAAGTTGAATATATAATAAAAATAGAAAAATGTTAAATTACTAGAATTGTCTATTTTAATATTTTAATAATGTGATGAAACAAGAATCAATATAGATCATTTTATAGTAAATGCGCTATTGTTTAAATTTTGTTTTATTACATATTATATTATATTTTTAACTTTTAATAATTAGAATGAAATAACATCATTAATATAAATTATTTTATACTTTGTTTAAATTTTGTTATATTATATAATGTTTTTAACTTCACTAAAATTAATATTAATATTAATTCTTCATTGTAATATCATTATAAAGGCTTTTCTTATACGTATTTTAAATGTACATTATTTTTTATATAAATATATAATGGTTCTTCATTTTGTTTTCATCGTACTAAAATATGTAATATTAAAGTATATTTGATTTTAAATGCTTAATTCTATATAAATTTATTTAATTTAATATCATTTAAACATAATTAATTTTTAATGTTTAAAATATAATTTTAATATTTTTTCTCATAATTGCTATAGAAATTTTAGAAAATAAACTTATGGATAGTTTTGAAACTTTCAAAGTTTCTAGTGGGCTTTTTTTTTTAAATATGATAATATACTCGTATACATTTATAATTATTATTATGATGATGATGATGCTTAATTTCTATTGAGACCATTTATTGAACTTTAAGAAATGTAAGAGATTGATTTGGATTTTTTTAGAATAATATTTGAATGCTTGAAAATCAATAGGTGAAGTGTTCCAAGATCATTGTAGTTTTGATGACTTTAGAAGGTTAGAAAAGTGAGTATTGTGAAAATTATTTTGGAAAATGAGATCTAATTTGGGTATACTCAAAAATTCTAGGAGAAAGTGCTTTCATCTTCAACCCTTTGAGTGTCAAAAATGTGACAAATTATTTCATGCCATGGTGTTTTGGTAATTGGACCAAAAGATCATGAGAATTAGTTCTATTTTAGCAATATTGATTCTCTTCCTTAACTAATGAAAACAAAAAGATACTTTTGATATTAAAGATTAGGTTAAAAGTCTCCTTACATTATGTACATCACTATGTGCACCTTTGAAATCAATATATAATGTGGTAAACCATTAATAACTTAATTATTTTGAGTTTATACTTTATGTGCATTTTTTTTAAATCCTCATATATAAGTTTATGAAGTTTATATATATATATATATGTTTGAATAGTAGGGTTTTGTACGGTGAATAGTGTATTTGTGGTGAATATTCTGCTATTTTATTAAATATTTTAGGGATTTTTCTCATGGTTTTAGAAGAATCTGGATGGCGAAGGGAAACAAAGAAATTTATACATGCGGTGAATTGTAAAGGAGCTTTATAACCATGGTGAATTTGAACAAACGGAGAGGAGGTTCTTCGTTGTTTATAAATCAGGTGCATTTAATTCCTTATCTTACTTATATGAGCACTTCAATGCATATTCCAAATCCTCAACTCATCATCAAAGGGATGCCCAAACAAAGTCACTTAGAAAGTATTTATGAACATATAGAATCATTAGAAAAAAAGGATAGAAGAGAGCTAAGAAAAACTCACCATAGTTAGCGCAATGTTTGATGACAAATTTAGATTGTTAGAATACAAGATTCAAACATAGGTAGAGAATAGAATATTAGGGTTCGAGACTCACTTGCATAAAATCAAGGCTAAATTATAAGAATGGAGAGAAAAACAATCACTTAAGATATAGATTGAAGGGCTAGAAAAATTAACCAATAATTTGGCCCTAAGTAGTCTAGAAAATAAATTGGATATCAAACTCATCAAAAAAGAAATGAACAAGCTCATAGAGTTGGATCATGAGTAAAATAAAAGAGATTTGAACCTCATAATTTTGGTATAAAATAACAAGAAAAGACACGAGTAGTAGTAGTTAAAGAATTAAAAAATAAATCACAAATTGAAACAACTTACCCCATATAAGCAAATTAAAGAGGCTAGAAAATAATCGAATATAAATATAGGTTGATCCCATGTCAGCGTGTTGAAATGACCATAAATATGGCATGCTTAGTAAATCTCAAAGCTTAAAAATGTCAATAATAGTTATAAATGAAGACCTCATTCAAGAAGACCAAGTTTGAATTTTACGAAGGAGTTCTATGAGGTAAAAGGAGAGCCAGGAAGGAAAGCAAATGGGGAAATAATTAGAACTCAAAAGCTATTATTCCTGAGATGGAGACAATAATGATACAATAGAATTTGGAACACTTTGATCCTGGGAACAAATTGAGGCTTTCCATGTTCAAAAGGTCTTATGCTAATTTAGACTAATGATATTGATATTATTTCTTTCTAGTTGAAGATCGAACCGATGAGGAGTCTAAGGTTCCTAATATAGAAGGATTTGTCTTGTGGTTAGAATGGAAAAGCAAAGTCATATCACAGAGGGATTGGAGGCATAGCCTTTTATATAAAGAAGATCATTTCTCCTCACACATTTGGCCTCATAAGATAGACCCTCTCAATTAGTACATTTGGATAGAAATTTAGACATCAATGCTAAGAAGATTTATATAACTATCTGTTATTTTTCACCTATTATTTATACATTTTATAAGAAAAACACCCAGATGTAGAATTGTCCCTATTATACCCTAGAACAAGATATTTACAATCTAAGAAATAAAGGTAAAATCCTCCTACTATGAGACTTTAATGCTAAAACTGCAAGTAACCAAGCTATTCTTTGAAACAATGATTCCAACCATAATCTTTTATGTCTATATGAGGACCTTGTTTAAGCTAATACATACAAAATAAACTTTGAAAACCCAACCAAGAATTTGTGTAGTACTAAGCTAGTCAAGTTTTGTAGTTCTTAAGACCTAATAATCTACAATGGTGTAATGAAGTGGCCAAACTCCAACTAGATGACTTGTATCCATGGTCTAGGTAGTAGTGTAGTGGATTATATGATAGAGGATATCCTATCCAACCAAATAGTAAATTTTGGACCTTTTAAATGACCATGAACCCAACTTGATTATAGAAATCTTTAATGTTACATCTAAAATTTGTCGTACAAAGAGCCCCTATTGAAGAAGAAAATCTTGATAACTGCTGCACATGTTGTTTGACAAAAGTAAAATTGATCTTTTTAAAGGATTTAAATAGTGATTAAATATCCCAACTTATAAGGATAACATCAAAGACCTCCAGACATGATAATTTGACAACCTTTTCTACTTCCATTAACATGTTCTCTTTTGAGGTGTCATGCAAAAAGAGTAATAGAACAACCAACCCTTGGTATGACAATGAATGTAAAATTAAAATGTGAAACCATTATGGATGCTTCTAATGGGTCCTTAAAACTCGATAAGACAAGTATATATAAATCCCAATTAAAAGGAAAAAAAATGTACTATATAAATAGAAAGCAACAGATGATTTTACATATATCTAATATTGACTCTAAGAAGCTTTGGAGATAAATTTAATTTTAAAACTAAAAGAAAATAATATGATTCACTTCCTGAAGGATCGAATTCATACCCTCAAAAATCTTTTAAGAATTCACTCACCATGGAAACCATTCCAATTGTTCTTACAGAGGATGATTTTTTTTTCTATGGAAGACATAGAGTTTGGGGATTAATGGTTTCTCGCGAATAGAAAGCTAGGACATTGGAGGCTACCAAGATGAAATTTTTAAAATCGGCGGGCCAATCCCTATCCCTCACAAACACAAGATCTTCAATTTAACAATCAAGCAAGGCTTCCCTAAACCTTGGACTCAAAGCCTCATTGTACCTATTTTAAAAGAGATTAAAAACATTTAATCTAATTATAGACCATTATGATTATCCCTGATTTATCCAAGTTGTATAGAATTATTTTGAAAAGAATATTAGCCTATGGCTAGAAAGCCACATAAAAGAGATAAAGGCCCAACTAGACTTCAGAGATATCATTCAACTTTGGATCACCTTGTTACACTTATGATCATTATGGAGGAGTTTCAATAATAAAACCAATCTCATGTTTTGTTTCGTTGACTTTAGGAAATCTTTTGACATAGTACCCATGACAAACCTTTGGGGTAGGTTGGAACAGATAAAAAAGTGTCTCTCGGGTTGAGGGATGTTGCAATAAGGTTATATGAGAATGTTATTGCTAAGCTCAAGAAAATTGAGGGATGGTTTGAAGAAATTAACTGTAATATAGGAGTCGAGCAAGGTTGTCACCTATCCCCTATTCCCTACCCTTTTGGCATTTACATTGACATGTTACAAGATTGTTTGGAAGAAGCAAGGCCAGGCTCAGCCCATCTCTCACTAGTATAGTCATCATCATTCTTCTTTACATTGATCATATTGTTCTTATGGAAAGGAGTCCCCATGACATCGACAAGCAACTAAGAATCCTCAAGGATTTGTACTTCAATATGGGTATGCAATTTAATACTGACTAAACAAAAGTCATAATAATTAAATCCAATAAGATCACATATGATACTTTTGTATATGACAACAATGACTTGGAGGTAGTTCCTTCCATACAAATATCTCAACATTGATATTCATCAATAAGCTCAACTAGAATTATAGCATTCAAAAGGATAAATGGAGGGTGGAGTTTATTATGGGCTTGAAAAACAATTATAAATCAATGGATCTTTGGATATGAGAAACTTCTCTTTGAGACTCCACGGGGGCTTCACCCTATTCACCAATATATTATCAATGCTTCATTCATAAAGGGTTTTTTAATTGTGAAAAATAAGGTCAATATATTGAGTAGGTATTGGGATGTGCATTCTCAAGGGGTTTATAGGTATTGGGGAGCATAAAAGGGCATCTAGTTAAAATAGGATTTTATTTTATTGAAAAATGTATTGGGGGAGGGGGTTCAAGAAAGGATTGTGTGGAGGTATTTATCAATAACTAATGAAATTACGGTATTCTTTAATATCCCAATTAATGAAGATGCATTGTCACGGGTTCAAAAAGTGAATACCCCATGTGAGACTCTCATTACTTCTATTATTTTATATAGATGTAAATTCCGGGGATGCAATATCTCTAGAGAGTCATGGAGAAATAATATGGAGAAGATCCAAAATAATTTTATAACCCATAATCTAAAATTAAAGGAAATAATTCTATCCTAATCCTCCTCACTTAATCAAGCCTTTTCCCCATTACTATGACCAAATACCTAACGTACAAGAATGAGTTAAACAACATGGAAGACGAGAGCTTCCTAAAATTACTTCAAACTTCAACCACAACAACCTTCGACTCAAGCTGGGATGGAACAAGGATGCCTAGCATGGCTAAACCATTGGGAATAAAGGAAGAGATCATATACATATGATATGATAATATTAAAATATTATTACATCAAAATTTAGAGAGAAAACAGTCACCCAATAAAGAGTTAGAGGGAAAACTAAAATTAAGATATTATAAGGAGGTAATCAACATATTATAAGGAGGGTAACAACATGGACATCAAGAGCTTCCTAAATTACTTCCTAAACTTTAGTCACAACCACTCTCAAGCTGGCTAAACCATTGGGGAATAAAGGAAGAGATCATATACCATGCTGATAATATTAAAATATTATTACATCAAAATTTAAGGAGAAAATGTAAGCACAATAAAGAGTTAGAGCTAAAAAGAAAGTTAAATTATTATAAGGAGGTAATCAACCATAATCAAGAAGATCAAAAGTATCTTTGTTTGAAGTGTAAAGAAGAAAATAAGCATTAAGCAAAATAAGAACCACTTCATGAGCTCCATAGTGAAATTGGGTGATGGTCAATTCCCAAAACACCATGAGATGAAAGAGTCTCCATTAATCTTTGTGATACTAAGAGGGTTGAATATGAAAAGCACTTTCTCTTGTAATGCCTCAACACATATTAAATCTCACTTCAAAATATTTGCCCACACCGCCAACCTTCATGACCTTCTAAGTCATCAAAACCATGATGATCTTGGAACACCTTCTAATACTTTTAAACATCTAAATAAAATTAAAAAAATTATATTTATCATCCTCATCATAAACAATTTATTAATTATATATAAATTATAAATTAAAATTTTCAATTATTGAAAATAAATATAATTCTTACACTATAGTACCATTAATTTTCTTAAGATTATTTTGCAAATTACTTACATGATTAATTTCATACCAAATATAACTTTCATTAGTTTCCTCAAGTTGACGCACTCCGGCTTGTAGGAAAGGGCCAAGGGCTTTGAAACCGGGCGAATGGTGGAGTCGCACCCACTCGGCCACCGATGGGGCTCTTTCATTTAGGAGGGCAAGTCCAAGGGAGACGCCCCAAGTCAATCCTGATAAATGAAGGAAATGGATAAAGACCAAGTCAAAAGGAGACCCTTCCAGATTGATGCCCGATAAGATAGCCTTCAATCGCCAGTCGTACCCATTAAGACAAAGACAAAGAAAACTAGATATGTGCTTGCAGTGGATTAGAACTTCATAAAACCAATGACTATCTCTAATACATGAGCAATTAATAAATGCTATTATTGATCTAAGTCAATGATGGCAAAGCAAAGACCATAATCACTTCTCAATATAGCAAAAAGGACAATTAGCATTTAATGTACTAAACCATATATCAAATCAATGAAATGTCAAATTATATAATATACCAATGCATTCACCATATAATGTTGTTGCAATAGGTATGACGTATTCTTAACACAGATCAAACAATGACAATGAGTGAAACGCTTGATCAAAAATTTCTTTTCAATAGCTTTATGAAAACAAAATCAATCTCAATGCCAATCAAATGAGAATAGGGCTGCCAAATATCACAACGTTTTGCAAGTATAATCAAAATCAATGGGTATGACGTCAACCCTATATTAGTTTTTTTTGCAGTCACCACAAGTGTGACGCCAAGCTTTATCTATAAGTCAAATAGAAAGGAAAAAGAGCACAACGTTCACCAAACAACCTCACAAATGCAACCAATAGCTCAATGCCATCAAATGAGAGAGATAAAGCCAAAACGCTAGGGTTTAAACAATAGATTTCATAGTATGACCTCACAGCTATGCTAATTTTGGTGTTCTCGCAGTTAAGGGGCCAAAGTGTACGTTTTGATACTTTCAACCAGGAAAAATGCAATTTGATTCCACGCTACAAAGAGGAGACAAGGCCGCCGCAACTTTCTATCCAAACACAGTCAAAATAAGGCCAACGTTGTCCTCTTAAAGTTAATCCTAAAAGCAGCCTAGGGTTAGTAGATAGGTTAGATTGTACTTTGGCTGGTTGAATTTGAAAGAGTTTGAAGACTTTAAGGGCACAACAAGCTCAAGGAAACACTCTAGACTAGTGCCTTGGGTTAATGGAGTCAAAGTGAGGATGTAGCTAATGCAGTTTAGAAGGCCTTCAAACTTAAAGATAAGAGAACTAGGGTTTAATGGTGTTGTAAAGGCAAGGCCACTAACCCTAACCTCAAGAAAAAGAAGGCTAACCTAGGTGTAGCAAAGCAGCCTAGAGCTTCAATCCTTTCCTTAAGACTTTCTGTATGGCAAAATCCGCCAGCTTAGAAGTAGAAACCTATGGCTGAAAAAAGTGTTGCAAAGGCAAGGCTTTCAAACCCTAGAAGCAACCCTAGGTGTAAACTCAATTAGGCCTAGAATCACTTTCTTTTCAATTTCTACTACACAAAACTAGCACAAGAAGAGAAATAGCGTAGCAATGGCTAGGCTAAAACCCTCTCAAATCAAATGGTTATAAGCTATCGCTATGGGGGCGAAGTCTCAACCTACTTGTGTGTAGACTCCTAGGGTTTCAAGGATTGTCAAAGCAACAAGATACAATAAATGTAAATGTAAGACAACAACTATTCATTCAAGAAGCTTTGAAGAAAATACAATTTGGCTAAAGATCATGAAGAACATTAATCCAACTCTAGTTGTAAACTCCTTCAATAGCAAAAGCACCACTTCACCAAGAAATAAGACCTCCAAGAAGTTGCGCTACATCCTCCAAGAGACAAAAATAAAGACAAGAGCTAAAGAGCCTCTCTCACAAATGAGAGCAAGTTGTGTTATCATCATTAAGAGGGGAAAAACATCTCTATTTATACAATACTTGACCCAGGGAATTAAAAATAGTCAACAAAATAGCCGACAAGGCTAATACCAATTTAAATCATTTGTCACTTTTACATGCTAAATTACAAAAATGAGCAAACAAGGCGCCAAGCCCCTCAGGTGAGACGCTAGCCCCTTTAGGGCATGACAACACCAAGTGAGTGGAACGTTGCCCCTCCGCCTCCAAAGATCATGCCACATCGCCAAAACTAGTAAATCAAAGTCGCCATCGCGTCTCCAAATCGCCCGAAGACTGTCGGTGACGCCCTCGGCCCCATCCGCCAGTTTATCCTATGTCACAATCCATACCAAAGACGTCCTGATGAGGGTTTCTTCTTCCTCTATGTGCATGGGGTCATCATAAGCCCTGGCCCCGCCTGCCATCCCAGCGTCCATATGATGGGCTCTCAACCCCATGGAGGTCCAACGATCATCTCCCATGTGCACCGATCCTCGGGTACTTGTCCGCCGTATGGTCCCGCATTATCACAAAGCAAGCTACGCCTGTGGGCTCATTAGTCCAAAGTAAAACATTCATGGCACAAATCAAATTTCATCATTAAGATTATCAAATATAGCGCATGACACCTCTAAATGCATCTTCTAATAGCTCAAAGACTCCTTCCTTCACGCAGCTCCACCATACAAAGTCAAAGCAACCGTGAAGGGACAACCTATTGGGTCAATACCCACAAGAACTGAAAGCTCAGAGGGTTATCCAAAACATGTATAGTGAAGTGATATGGTTTTAGGGTGTCCGCTATAGTCGCACCTAGGCTAGTGCTGTCCAGGGTGCCTTTGTAGGAGGCGAAGTGTAAAATTCATTATGGATGCAATTTTTCCAAGCCCTTATTGCCTTTTATCTTTCTTTTATTGGCTTTTGCTACAAGCCTGACGAAGAGGACATTGCCTTGGCGTGGTGACCAGTTGTTGGTTGTGTCATACTGCTACATGCCCACAGTCATAATAGTTTGGCTCGTTATGAGACCCCCTTCCTTTGGCCATGCAACCAAAGGTCATTGCCCCGCTTGCGACCGATGATGGCAATGTCATACCGCTAAATACTTATGAACATAATGGGCCTACCGTGATGAGACCTCCCATCCTCTTTGGTTAAGTCTTGCACTTATTTATTTATCATTTTCTTAGGGTCCTCAGCTTTATGAGAGGCTTTTTATTGCCTTCTCGGGATCCTCATGGCATTCCTATTTTAGTTTCCTTGCTTTTATCTCTGTCATCAGCTTTGCTTTTACCTCCTCGGGCCTTTAGCCCCCTCTTCCCACAAGACAAGATGTACCCGTGGTCCTCCCACGGCCTGCATTCTAGGGGAATGGGATAGATGAGCTGGTTTTAGATGGAAAAGTGAAAGCATGAGGGGAGCTTTTAATGATGATCCTTCAAACCCCCTTGGTGGCTAACTAAAACCCAGCAATGTCAACTTACTTAGGCTACCCAATCAATCACCCCAACAATGGTCAAGTAGATTAGTGTAAAACTGGGCAAGCATCTCAAATGAAAGAGATATAATGCATACATAAGAAAGGTTGTAATGATCAAATATGACACATACCATGATACCTTGGACCACCACTCATGGAGCAAGAGTCTTCTTTGATACAAGACCAAGCTGATCGTGATGGAGGCCGGTAATCACGACAGACAAACTGCTATGAAGGAAAAGAAGGGTCCCTCCAGACTGATGTTCAGTCACCATGCTCTCTGGTGACTCATGTCTAGGTCTCATGTGGGCCTTTGAGACATGATCTCCTACACTTAGATATCGATAACACTTCCTATACAAAAATCAAACTATATTTTAATTGAAATTTCATATTTCTAATTAAAAGAAAATTAAATTAAATTAAGCATCCATTCATATGGTCGATTATGTAAGACTCGATATACAATTTGTTATGAAAGAGCATATAATTCTTTAATAAAGATACCTAAATTCTTAAATATGTATATATAAATTACACATCCAAAAAAACATACATATATACAATTATATAACTATAAAAAATATAATAATAAAAAATATATTTTTTTAATTTTGATGATGATAATGATTAAGTTCACTAAGACCTAATTAGTCTATTCTCCTCCGACCTTAAGAGGGCAAGTGATTACTAAGAGAAGCTTTTCAAGATCAACAAAAGTATGGTGATCTAGAAAAGCATTAAGAGAAGCTTCTAAGATCACCATACTCTTTTGTTGAGTTAAGAGGTTAGAAGGTTGGTAGTGTGACAATATTTTGGAAAATGTATCTAATATGGGTATAGGCTAGCCAATCATATATGTTTTTCATCTTCAATCCTCTGGGTGTCACAAATGTATACACTCTTTTCATCCCACCTGGCCAAGCTTAGGACTGGATCAACCAAATTCAATTATGGAGCTCATGAGAATTTGTCTTATTCGCAAAGAATGCTTATTTTTTCTTTACACTTGACAAACAAAGATAGATAATTTTGATCTTCTAGATTAGGGTTGATTACATCTTTATAATACCTTAATTTTCTTTTTTCCTCTAACTCTTTATCACACCACATTTTTTCCTTAAATTTTGATTTGACATTTTTTTTAATAGTATCTTTATTCTGCAAATATGGTTTCTTCCATGATTCCCCAATAGTTTAGCCAAGACCGGGCGTCTTTATGTCATCCTTGCTTGAGTCGATGGTGGTTATGACTTGATTTTGAAGCAATTTTAGGTAGCCTCTTGTCTTCCATGTTGTTTAACTTGTTTTTATATATTAGGTATATAGTCATAGCCATGCTCTCAATGGGGGAGAGGCTTTTTTCTACGAGGAGGATGGGATAGGGTATATTTCCTTTAATTTTGATATTATAGGTTATAAAATTCTTTTGTATTTGCTCTATCTTTATCCAGGATTCACGAGAGATACTACAGCCCTAGAATTCACATCCATAAAGAATAATAGGTGTAACAAGAGTCTCAAAGAAGAGTTTCTTCTTATCCCAACTCCAAAGATCAACTGATTTACAATTGTTTTCAAGTCCATAATAAGCTTTCCATCCCCCAATAATCCTTTTCTCAATGCTATAATTCCAATTGAGCTTGTGGTGAATATCAATTCCAAGATATTTGTATGAAGTCACTTCCTCCAAATTGTTGTTGTCATATACAAAGGTATCATAAGGGATCTTATTGGATTTAATAATCATGACCTTAGTCTTATCAATATTAACAGTCATACCCATATTGGAGCAAAAATCCTTGAGGATTCTTAGTTGGTTTTCAAGATCATGGGGACTCCTTGCCATAAGAACGATATCATCGGCATAAAGAAGAAGATTGATGACTATACCAGTGAGAGTAGGGCCGACACAACCTACTTTTTCCAAGCATTCTTCTAAATTATCAATGTATATGCCAAAAAGGGTAGGGGACAAGGGACAACCTTGTTTGACTCCGATATTGCAGTTAATCTCTTTTGACCAACTCTCTGTGTTTTTAAACTTAGCAATAACATTCTCATACATCCTTATTGCAACAACCCTCAACTTGAGATGCACTTTTATCTCTTCCAACCTATTCCAAAGGCTTTTCCTAGGAACCATGTCAAAAGATTTTCTAAAGTCCAAAACAACAAAAAAGATTGGTTTTAGTATTGCGGAACTCCTCTACAATGATCCTAAAGGTAACGAGATGGTCCATAGTTGAATGATATCTCCTAAACCCGGCCTGGCCTTTAGCTCTTTTACCGTGACTTTCAAGCCAAATGATAATATTATTTTCCAAAATAATTCCATAAAGCTTGGCTAAAATCGGGCTAATCATAATGGTCCTATAATTAGAGGGAATGTTTTTATCCCCATTTTTAAAAATAGGAACAATGAGGCTTTGCGTCCAAGGTTTAGGGAAGCTAAATTGAAGAACTTGTGTATGTGAGGGATAAGGATTGGCCCTTCGATTTTAAAAATTTCAGCTTGGTAGCCTTCAATGTCCTTAGCTTTCCCATTTACGAACTGAACTCTATGTCATCTAAAGATATACAATTTCTTATGAAAAAACATATAATTCTTTAATAAAGATACCTAAATTCTTAAATATGTATATATAAATGACACATCCCAAAAAACATACATATATACAATTATATAAATTATAAAAATATATTTTTTTTAATTTATCCAAAGAGAAAATAAAAATGATTTTGAATTTTATTGTTTTTTTAATATATGTTTTTATTATTTTAAAAATTTTAATAATAAAATAATATTATTTCCATTTAAATTATTTAATTA
>SNQJ01S0169585.1:0-20499 GCA_010110895.2 Picea sitchensis
ATAAAATGATGATATAAAAGTAAGAGACTTGTATAAAAAAAAAGAAAAAAAAAATGAGACGAACAAATTTAATGAAGGTTTAAGAAGGTCATAAGGAATTGTGCAAAGGTGAATATTGATAAAGGGAAGGGTTAGACACTTAGTTAAATAGGTAAGTTAGGGTAATAGATGAGTACCCACATTGCTAGCATAGCTAGCAAGGTGAGAGGGTTAGTAGTTTACCTAGATGAAGTTATCAAGTCTAGAGGCTTTTGACCTTGACTTTTAGCCACTTACCTTATGGAAGTAATGTTTGTTTATAGACAAGTATAAAGAAAACTTATGCCTAAACCCTACGTTTGTAGGTGTAAGTTGAGTGTAACATTGGATGTCCTAAACCGTCTACTAATAAGCTTTGGTCTAATGTAGATTCAGTCTGTCAAAATGGTTATGACTCGGGAAAATCAAAGCAGTGGGGCATCGCCGCAAGGACCACCAATGCCAGTGTTTCCACCATAGTCGCCTAAATTAGCTCTCATTTTGCGCTCCTTAGAGGTTATTAATGAGACATTAAAGGGATTCCAGTTAACAAATGTCGAAGTGGAACCCCCACCATCTGGAGTGGGTAACCCTAAAGAGTCAAGGGATTGAGAGGGAGGGCCACCACCTAGGGATATCACCAAAGAACTACAAAATATCAAACTCCCACAATTTGTTGGGGGGTCATGCAAGTGAACGTTGGATGAGGCAAGGTAGTCAATTGTATGTAGTGGAAGCAATCGATGAAGGGAAATGACCCTCCATGGATCAATATCCAATATTGTCAGAGTTTAAAGATGTTTTTCCAAAAGAGTTACCAAGGTTACCTATTGAGAGGGAGATTGATTTTACCATTGAGTTACAACTTGGTGCAAAGCCAATTTCCAAGACACCGTATAGGATGAAGGAACTAGAAGTTTGTGAGTTGCATATGCAATTGAAGGAACTACTTGAATTAGGGCTAATAAGGTCTAGTGTGTCACCTTGGGGTGCACTAGTAATTTTTGTCAAGAAGAAGGATGGTTCCTTAAAACTCTGTATATATTACAGGAACTTGAACCATGCTACAGTGAAAAATAGGTAACCAATGCCACAGATAGATGACCTCTTTGATCATATGAAAAGAGCAACAGTTTACCAAAAAATTGATCTATGATCAAGGTATCACAAGTTAAGGATTATGGAAGGAGATATTCCTAAAACTAACTTTTGAACTTGGTTTGGGAATTACGATTTCATTCTAGTACCTTTTGGTTTGACCAATACAACGACAGTATTCATGATCCTCATGAATGGTGTATTCTGAATGTACTTAGACCACTTTGTATAGGTATTTATGGATGATATTCTCATCTATTCCAAGGTTGAAAGAGAACATGAGGAATGCTTATGAGTGGTGTTGTCGTGCGTTACAGAGAAAAAAATGAATGGCAAGTTGTCAAAGTGTTCTTTCTTCCAAAAATAAATTCACTATTTAGGTGATATCATTTCTGGTGAAGGAATCTATGTGTACCTAGAAAAGGTAAAGGGCATTATGGAATGGCCAGTGCTGAAAAATTATCATGAGGTAAGAAGCTTCATGGGTCTAGCGGGTTATTATCATAGGTTTGTGGAAGGATTCTCTAAAATAGTGAAATCCATCACCACCTTGCATCGCAAGGGGGTCAGGTATGAATGGACAAAAGAATGTGATATTGCATTCATCGATATTAAGAGGTTACTAACTAGTGAACCAATTCTATAAGTGTCAGATATGGAAAAGGACTTCACATTCTGCACAGATGCCTCAAAGAAAGTATTGGGGGTCGTGTTAATGCAGTATTGGGGAGTGATAGTGTATGTGTCAAGGAAGTTGAAGCAACATGAGAAGCTTTATGCTACTCATGATTTAGAGTTGACAATTGTAATGTTAGCTTTGAATATTTGGAGGCATTATCTAGTGGGGAGAAGCTTTGAGCTCAAAGCAGACCATGAAAGCTTAAATAACCTCTTCACTCAAAGGGATCTCAATTCCAGGCAGAGGTGATGGAGTGATTTTATTAGTCAGTACACTTTTGGAATTTCATACATTAAGGGAAAGGAGAAAATGGTCACAGACTCCTTAAGTAGGAGACCACGTGTCTTCTCCTTGGTACCCTTAAAAGTTAATCTGAGGGACTGTGTGTTGGGGAAACTTCTTGGATATACTTGGTATTTAAAGGTTACTTCAACCCTCCAGAGTGGGAGGAAAGTAGATCAAAAGTATGAAGGATATATCCTAGAAGTAGATGGATTGTTAATATATCAGGGAAGGATGTACATCCCCGAAGGTTGGGATATTTGAAGAATCATACTCAAGGAAGCCCATAGAGCACTTTATTGTGCACATCTGGGTGTGAAGAAAATGTATGAAGACATGAAGAAGATTTTCTTGTGGGTAGGAATGAAGCTTGATGTAGTATGTCTCGTCGCCAAGTGACTAGAGTGTCAACAAGTGAAGGATGAACACAACCACCCGACAAGTCTCCTACAACTGCATGATGTTCCTATGTCCAAGTGGGAAGTCATTTATATGGATTTTATTATGGGATTTCCACTCACATTGCACATACAAAATGCCATTCTTTTGATAGTTGATAAGTTGACCAAGAGTGCTCATTTTATTCCAGTTACAGACACTTATGATGTCATTGATGTGGCACTCATGTTTATAAGTGAGATCATCCATATGAACTGGTTACCCAAGAAGATCATTTCAGATAGGGACTCTCAATTCACATCTAGGTTTTGGACAAGTTTGCAGTCAACATTAGGAACTCAGTTGAACTTAAGCACAAAAGATCATCCTAAACAGATGGAAAAACTAAGAAAGTAAATTAGGTTATGGAAGACATGCTTAGGATGTATGGTATAGATAATCAAACCCATTGGGAGAAGTACCTACCTTTGTAGAGTTTTCCTACAATAACAATTTTTATATATCCATTGGAATGCCACCCTATGAAGCTCTGTATCGAAGACCATGCAAGACACCATTGAGTTGGGAAAGGTTAGAATATTAAGTGACAATTGGGCCAGAATTGATTCAAGATATGGAAGAATGGGTTATTCAAACAAGGCAATGACTAAAGGAAGCAAAAGATAGACATAAACGTTTTGTTGATGCACATAGCATTGACTGAAGTTATGAAGTGGGAGATCAAGTTTTCATTCGTATCAAGCCTAATAAGAGTACCATTCGGTTTGGGAAGGGGAAAAAGTTGTTGCCTCGATTTATAGGACCATTCAAAATACAAGAGAGAATTGGACCCATAGCCTATCGTCTCGTACGACCACCCCACTTGCATAAAACTCATAATGTTTTCATGTATATGTTCTACGTCATCATGTTCATGGAAATTATCATAAACTGAATTGGAAGGAATTGCAGGTGTCATATACATGAACCCTCATGGTCGAACCGTTACGTATATTGGACTGTAGGGTCCAACAACTCAGGAATTTTCTGGTAGACCAAGTTAAGGTCTAGTGGGACAAGTATAGCCCAAGATATGCTACTTGGGAGGATGTGGAGACCATACGATGAGATCATCCCTCACTTTTTTTTGACAACCTCGGAAATATGTTTTCCGAAGGTTGGGTGTATGTAATGCCACCTTTTGACTTAGACAACTAGAATTACTTAAGGCCTAATCATATTTATTTTCTATTCACTATGAAACTATTAATGATGCACTTGAACTTTTAAGACATATGAACCTATGTAAATGTCAATTCTATGAATGTTTAGAGTTATTTGAATTATGATGGATATTATGCAATCTATTTCTAACTTGAAAATTATGACATTTAAAGTTTTTGGTACGTGGATACCGGATTGAGATAATGATTAAATGCATTTACATGATGATAATGCATGGACATGTATGATTTTGTGTTATAGACTAATTTGTAGGTCAAGAGGCTATGAAATAGCCAAAGGATAATGATGATAAAAGGTTGATGTCACGAACATCGACGAGGAAATAGTATGTTATGAATCTTGCATATGAAATTATATTGTTTCAAATGCATTGCTATGATGTGTGGAAAAGTGCAGGTTTTTAGGTGGTGAGACTACCTAAAACTTAATATATGATGACAAAATTTCCAGCAACACAGTGCCACTGTATGGTCCATGGTAGGGCGTTGACCCTAGTTGTATTAGGAGGGGTGGAGGCATTTCCCACCATGTATCCTCTGAAACCTAGAGTCATGAGAAGACGGTGTTAGCTCACGCTCCCCTAGATGTGTGATGATGACTGTCAGTTTCCTGCTAGGGAATCTTGGTCAAGAGATTTGGCACTTCCACTTATGGGTTGTATTTGGAGTTAGGTCAATATAGTTGATGCTCCAAGATAGTCTAGTAGAGGAAGGATAGGGATGGAATATGGAAGTAATTTAGGGAGGAAGGATGAATAAATGTAGTTGAGAGTGTGTGGGGATTTCTCCTTATAGTAGAAATTATTGTTTTACTCTTTTTGAAAAATATGTATATCTGTATATTTATAATTGCTTAACTGAACCACAATTATCTAAGTGACTGTTGTTTGTGCTAAATTATTATAATTGAGGGATTTTGTGAAAATTTTAAATGGTTTACTATATTTTATGAAATGAATGGTCTTGTTTATTGGATTGGACGCATACAAGAACTAGTATAGGTGTGATAATTATTTTCATTAGTACATGTGTGTGTCATGTATGTGCTAAATATACATGCATTCCTTGCACATGTACACTAGCATGTGTAATTGTTTTAAATTGATGATGTTGCTTATTTGATGTGGATGTATGAATCTTGTGTCGTTAACCTTGTATTGTAAATTACTCTAACTTCGGGACAAAGTTTCTTGAAGGGTGGGTGTATGTAACAACCCAATTTGATTAATTGTTTATCATAGTTTTTAAATTAAATTAAATTAATTATTAAAATAATTTAAATGAGTCTTATTATTTTATTATTAAAAGGTAGGTGAAGTAATTAATGAGGGGGATAAGGTAGTTTGGGAATTGAATGAGAAGGGATGATAAGGAAGAGAGGAGGGGACTTAGACAGGGGTCTCATTTTTTGGATCAGAAATTTATGCAAGAGGTGAAGGAGGAAGAGGAAATTTGGGAGAACATATCATTTTGGAAACTCTCACAGGGCATTGTTGTTGCTGGGAACTTTGGTCTCGAGGGCCATGAAACCGTAAGGATTCCTGGAACTAGGGATTCAGAGAGGTTGTTCTTAGTTGGTTGGGAGGTTAATATTCAATTGGGAAGTTTGGGAAAGCTCAAGAAGAAGAGAACTAGGGGTTGAATCAACCAAAACTACAAGTAGAGGTATGTATTTTACCAGTTGGTTTGTCATACTTATGTTGTTGTTATTATGTTGTTATCATGAATATGTTGCTATGTTGTTTTTATTATTTTATTTTTGTTGTTATCATTATGTTTTTATCATAAATATGTTGTTGTTTTTTATTCCTAGTATAAGAGAATAATAAAATAAATTATAAACTAAATTCAGTTATTTCAGTAGGAAATTTTAGAAAAATTGTATTTATTTATTTGAGTCCTAAAAAATAGTTAGGCTTTACATGCTCCCAACCATTGATCTTATCCTAGTCTTACCTTTTCCTTATTTAGCATACAACATACAGTCCAATTTCCAACTAAGGGGAAGGATTCCACAAGAGATTTCGACATAATTGAGTGTTTGAAATATTTCGCAGGCTCTCGAAACCATTCAGAAACAAATAGGTTGGGAAAATATTTGGAGTTAATAACTCTTTCCCAAAGAGAGTTCCAGAGGTTTTTTCTCCAAATATCCCTTCCCTCTAGGGCTCAAGCAAAAACATGAATGTTCTTTAAACCCCATCCACCCATTTCTTTAGGGGAAGCGATTGAATTCCAGTTCGCCAGATGAGTACCTCTAGGAGAGTTATGTCCCACCCATAAAATGTGAAATCTTATAGGGAAATGTGATCTAAGACTCCTTTAGGTATTGCAGATATGAAAATCCAATACAGGAGAATTCCTTCTAAGATTGATTTAATTAACACTACTCTTCCTCCTCTGGAAAGAAGTCTATTGACCTAGATGGCTATTCTTGCCTCAACGTTTTTGATTAACCAACTCTAGTCTTCTTTCCTATAATTTTATGGTTTTAAGTTGAAGCTCAGATACTTGAGTCCTTCAGAGAGAGGTTTACTTTGGGATGGAAAGGTGTTGGAAAAGAGGACTCCTCTGCTTCCACACAGTGATTAAGAATTAAACATGATTTTTCTATATTTACTTTCATTCTCGTTGCACTGTAATAGAGGTTTAAAATATTTTTAAATGAAATAAAATTCCTCTGAGAACCGAAAAAGATGAGAAATATGTCATCCACGAATAACAAAATGTGTTACTAATTCAGATTCAAATACTACAATTCCTTTCAGGAGGCCATTGGATCTGGCCTCCTTTATCAATTTTCTTAGTGCTTATGTGACAATCAAGAACAGAAAGGGAGAAAGGGGCCATCCCTGAGTCCTCTAGATTCTTTGAAGAAACAAGATGGATATCTATTGATAAGGATGGAAAAGGAAGCTCTTTCAATGCATCCCATTATCCAATTTAAAATTTTCAAACTCATGCCCAATTAGATAAGGATCAGACACTAAAAAGTCCAGTTTAATCGGTCATAAGCTTTGGAAAGATCCAGTTTAAAAATGGCTTCCTTAATATTTATATTTATAAAGTGAAGAACTTCTTGAGTGATGGAAACCGTGTCATGGATCTGTCTATTGCATCAAAAACCAAAATGTTATTCTCCTATGAAAAAACTAAGCATCGGTCTTAGTCTTCTAAATATAATATTAGATATTAATTTATAGATAACATTACAACATGAAATCAGTCTATAATACTCAAAGGAAGAAGGGCATTATTTCTTAGGGATAAAGCACAAGAAGGTGGCATGTAGAGGCCCATGAATTATTCCTTCCTTTCTATATTCCCTCACCACCAACAAAATATTTTTCTTCAAGTAGTCATAGAACTCCTTATAAAATTACAAAATAACACCATCTTGGCCTGGATTTTTTCCATTATTCATGGAAA
Organism: Picea sitchensis; assembly: GCA_010110895.2. Taxonomy (NCBI): domain Eukaryota; kingdom Viridiplantae; phylum Streptophyta; class Pinopsida; order Pinales; family Pinaceae; genus Picea; species Picea sitchensis. The sequence continues at coordinate 7,129 of SNQJ01S0169585.1, forward strand.
ACAACACCACTCTTAGTTTTGATTCTGTGACCTCTTCCTCCAAGGATAAATTCATATCTTCAGAAAACATAGTTGGAAATTTGCCCACTACGTCCATAATTTCTTGAATAGGGCAACCAGGGGGGTCTGAGAAAAGATTACTTAAGAGGTTTACTCCAAGATTTGACTTGTCCTCAAAGGATACTGCCACATTTCCTTCTTCATATTTGATTTCCCATATTGTGTTGAGGCTTCTTCAATAGTTCGTAAACTAATGAAAAAACTTGGTGTTATTGTCTCCTTTTATTGAGAGATCCCATCTCTTAATGCGCCATTCTTGTTCATCTGTCTTTAGCCACAAGGCTCGTTTGTTCTCCAATTATATTACTTAAATTAACTTTTCACTAGAGAGGGGGCTTTCCTCTAGCTTTTTAAGGGCCTCGTCGAGACTTTCTTTAGTGTCTCGAATGACACGTTGCCTCTTGGAATTCCAAAGAGGAAGCAATTTTTAATGGATCTTTTCAAATTCTTAAGATTAGCTGCAAATGTCATCATGAGTAGAAAAATATTTAGGGAAATAGCTTGACCCAAGTGGAGAGAACCATAATCTTTAAATATTCTTCTGCTAGCCAGGACTAGAAAAATTTAAGAGGGGAAGGAGGGGACTCAAAGCCCAAAGACCAATGTAAGGAGGTTGGGCGGTGGTCCTAAATTCCTCCCACCTTTACCACTTCCCTAAAACGTGAAACCAAATCCATAATGGATTCAAAAAATACGAAGTGATCCAATATTTTTTCAACCTCCTCATCCCCAGTTCTGAAATTTCTCCAAGTGGGAGAGAGATTCATAGGTTCAATATCCACCAGTCTAGAATTTTCTAAAAAAGACAGGAAAAAATTGCTTTGCTTGTCTTCCCTGGGGTGCGCTCCCAAAACCTCCTTCAAGGATAGGATGAAATTCAGATCCCCCGGACCACTAGTAGAGGGTAAAAACAAAATCTTGCAAATATCCAATCCTCCCAAAAGGAGGTCCTATCAGAGTAGGGACCATAAATATTGACCACTAAGAAGGCTAAATCACTATTATTATGTTTAAATTTGACTAAAATTGAAGAGAGGAAAACATAGGAGGAAAAGGATTGAAAATTAGCACTCCACTCGGTAAGCAACAATCCCAATAATCCAAAAGCATCAATTTTACTGAAAGACCAGTTCGTAAGCCAAGGACTGAAAATTTCTCTAGGATTGTCACCGAAACAGATTGTCTCTTGGATCATGATTATGTTCGACTTTAGGCTTAGGAACATTATTTTTAGGGATATTTTCTTTGGGGAACCCCCAACCCCTCTCGAGTTGAAGGAAATGAAGATCATTTTTCCTTCAACGGAAGGGCTTTCTTTTCTCCAAGAGCCCTTGTGATGCTCGCTTGGGTTCCTTTGTGAATTTAAACAATGATTCTTTATTTTTCTTTTGAGAGATGGGATTTTTAATAGCCTGAGCATGAGGAGGATGGTAGAGGGGAAATATTTGATAAGAAGGGTTGGTCTCTCAAGTTTTGGATCTCAAGGCATATCTATTGGCCAAGGGAGAAATGGAGACTTTTGGGGAAAGGGGAAGGGGATTTTCAGGGAGGTAAGACTCAATATAGGACAGGGAGGAAACCCTAGGATGGGAGGGAGAAGAAAAGGGTCCCTAATTTAGTTTGGGAGAGGGGAAAGGCTCTCCCAAAGGTTCCTTTTCCAAAACCAATGGGACGATAGAAGAAACTGGGTTAGGATCCTTTTAAGGGGAAGCTTCATGAAAGGAGGAGGACCTGGGGGAGGGGAGGAGATCATAGGGAGAGGTGACATAAGAAAAAGAAAAATTCAACCCCATACACTTATGAAGATCACTTGACGGATAAAGGGACGCAAGAACCATACCTTATTCATAATATTTTTGAACCAAGTCACCCAGAGCTTGACTGGAGAGGACCACTTTGTCATTATCCAAAGGAATTTCTTAATTTTTTCTTTCCATCAAGCCGACCTCAACCAAGTCCTACCTTCTAATTGCGGATTTGGCTTTCCATTTTCTGGAAGGGGGTTGTTGAAGCGATGTGAGTATAGTGAAGTGAGAGTCAATGTGTCCGACTCCATGGCATCCATGACACCTAAAAGGTAGTATCCAGTAGTCTACATTATGGTTCCAATTAATTCCAAAATAGACTAGATCGATACTACCCACTAGACCTTCTCTGATATCAACTTCAATCATGATCCAGGCCCATCTTCAGTCTTTTTTTGAATCCCAATTAGGTTCAAGCTTGAGAAAAGAAACCAATTTGTTACCAATAGTCTCTAATTCTTCCCTAGACCAAAAATCCAAAGGCAATCTGGGTAAAATCTCCCACAACTTAATTACCGCCATGGATTCCTTAAGGGGGTCAAAGTCCACTGACCAAAGTTTAAGGGTAAGACCAGACAGGCCCCAGGACCCGTTATTCTTTTGAATCTCTTTGTAATATTCAACAGAAAGAAAAATGAATGAAATCCAGTTTATGGACATGAGATAAACTTTCTAGGAATATCCAATCAAGGGTTTCCACAAGTTATTCATCCAACCTATGAGGGATATTTCTCCTAGAGACCAGCCGTTAAAAATTCCAACCAGTTTCTTCCTAGTCAGCTGAGGGATTTCTCTTATGGGAATTTCCTCTCTGACTACCATCCTAAAAATTCCCCTTCATTCCTTGTTACACCTTGCTGATTTTTTTTTGGATGAACCAACCGAGATTCGAGGCGGGGACTGGTCTCCTTTACCAATAAACTCCTTCTTTTCTTCCCTTTGTGAATCAACAGGAAGAGAAACCTTTTTCCTTGGAAGAAGATGACATAATATAAATGGATTTATTTGACGTCATGTAGGGTGAAGAATAATGAGAACTCGTGGAGATGACAATAAAAGGATCAAAGTTAGCATGCTCAAGAACAAGGCTACCATTAACTTGCAGTAAGTGTGTATTTGTGTGGGGAGCCAAACAAGGACCCATGATTATTTCCAAGAATTATTTGTGGGAGGCGGAGGGAGATGGTCCTAAGGGACTATATTCATAGTCCACATCCTCCATATCGAATTCCTCCATATGTCTCGGCCCAAGTGGTGAGCATGCAGGCTCCTCTTGGGACCTGCTAAATTACATCGTAAAAAAAAAAGGTTAGAATGAGAGACAGGGGAATAGAAATGGGAAGGAGAGAGATGGAAAATGGAAGCGATGGAATGAAAAGGGTACAAAGAAGGGATAGGGAGTTCCTAATACCCCCTGTTATCACTCCAGGAAACTCTCCTAGGTTTTAAGTCGGAGATGCCTGGTAACTAACTCTTTTTGGGAAATATTTTCTTAATAATTGATGTGGTTTTTGGATCAAGATGAATATCTAGGGGCTGGACTGTGTGTTTAAGACTGTCTAGAGATATCAAATATCACAAGGCCTTCTAGGAATGCAATCAGACAAGGTTTGATTAAATGGAAGAGAAGATAGCTCATGAACCAGATTATACTCATATAAAAAAATCACAATGGGTTAAAGAACTAAGGAAATAACTTATGATTCTTAACTTAATCAATCAGCTAGTGAGATGACAGTCACATGTAAATTGAATAAGCTCCAATAAAGAAATCATTCACTCATAAGATATCAGAGAACAGAAAAGAAAAAGTCTGACAACACAACTGAAGGAAGCTTGCAATGTTTCATATATTAAGAATAAGTCTCTTGATTACAGTAGTAGCATGTAGAACCCAAAATTGAACCTTAGTCTCATATCAAAAATAGGCATTTATAACCTCTTACAAGCAGTTTCACAGATCCTAAAAACATGGATCTGTATTTAATAAAAACAATCCAATTCTATCTAAACAACTTGAAAATAAAGTTTTAACCACTAAACTTGGAACTCAAACTGTCTTCCAACTCCAAAATTCACCATCTGCATCCTTCAGCTCTTGGTATCTGTAATCTGGTGAAGAATAGCAAGACACCTATCTTGACAGTTGGATCTCCCAACGTTCATGGTCGATTTTTTAGGAAATGGTTTTGCATGTGTTACCAAAATTCTCTCGAACCTCTGATGCTGAACCCTTTGCATGCAATCTGATAGCCCATTGATACACTGGAGCTCCTTCAAAACCTATTTGGAATGAACTGTCCTGTCCCTAGCTTCAAAAATTACTTTTCCATCTTTCAACAGCTAACTCGTTTAATTTTTCACGGGTTAGTTGTTGAAAGCCGTCACTTTCCATAGCTAATGGGTCATAAAATATAGCTTTGCACTGGTGAAAGCCCCGATTGCGCTCAAAATGAGTTTTCACCTCCAAAATTTCGATTTCATCAAAATTTAGTGTGTTTCCGATTTCTCACCATGCATATTAACGACGACTTGAGAAAGAACCTTCAGATCTGGATGAGATTTTTTCCTCTGTTTTTGTTTTAACCTTCTTATCTTCCTTTTAAGATGCTTGGCAAGCCACCAGAGGCTATTGTAATCTTTGGTGAGTTTTTTCTTTCTTTTCTTCTCTTTAACACTTTCCCTAGCCAATCTCTCAAATGCAGTATTGGTTTTTTCGAAGTTCTCAGACAACTTATTTTACCTTTCTTTAATTACCCTTTCCAAAACCTCTTGCTGGGCAATTACCTCCTTGAGATGCTTAATCTTCTGAGACTTCTTTGATTTGGATATTTTTTATGTTTCTCCCTCTTCTGTATGAGTGAAGGTCTCATAGTTTTGTGCACACTCAGTTGTCTGCTTAGGATTCTCAGTCACAGGGTATTGATCTTGCTGCTCTGATTTGAATCTAAATAGGGCAAGTTTAGTATATTCTTCCCTATACTATGCTCTGTAGGATGCACTGTGATTTTCTCTGTGGTCTACTCTGTGGTCTGCTCAAAGTTTAACCTTTTCTTTGACCTAGGGGCTTCACTCCAGAAATTTTGTCTTCTGGAGGTCCTGGCAGGGTCCTTCTTTTTCTTGAACTACTTTGAGGAGAAGACTGTTTCTTTGAATCTTTCCCTGGTTCATTTGCCAACTGGGTCTGTGTTTCAAAACCTTCCCAGAATAAAAAATGATCCCAGCTCCTTCCCTGTTGTTTCAATTCCTCCAGGATGATTAATTTTATGAGGCCGAAGTGGCATAGAGTACTTTTTATGCTCAAGGGTTGAGCCCTAATCTTCTTGAAAACCTTAGTCAAACTTTTATGTAGGAAAAAAGGTAAATTAATGGGAGTCTTGCCTGTGAAATGGTCCAGGAGTTTGATGTGATACAGCATAACTTTATCATATATTCCCTCTGAAGTAATGTACAATTGAATGCCTTTGAACAACTCCTGCCATTCTTCTTCTAGATAGGAAACCAGCAAACCCTTTTTCCATACCTTGTGCTTGTATCCCTCTTTCAAATAAGCTCTGAAATCCAGATTTTTGGGAGCAGTGGTTTTAAACCATCTCCGACCGGTTCTTGGTAGGCTTGTTGTTGCAGCAATAGAATCTTCATCCACTCTAATTTCCATGGACCCAACATGATCTTTGTTCCCATCGAAAGTCTTGGCAAAATCTTCTGTCGTAGACTAGTGGCAACCAATTTGCAATCTTTCAACGAATTCAATACACCTTGCGTTTGAAAAATGTCTCTGGACTTCAGGGTGTGTCTGTAAAAAGGACAGGTTATCCAGCTCTCTCTTGAGTAGAGCACCGCTGCGCTTCCTCACCATTCTATAACTTGAAGATCCTGACAATTTGTAACCCCTGTAATTGTTGGTCGAGACGAGGTTCTACGTTGTTGAAAGTACTTCGGGAGTCGGCTCTGCTTTAACATATTTGAAACTTTGACATACCTCCGCGAACAGGGTGTGATATGGAAACAACGATTTGATTTGATGTTATCAGGCCGACAATACATCCTCTGTACTTGTACCACTGAATTCGAACTGTCCATCCCTGATGCCATGATTGCGGAGCGTGAGTTTCTGAGCCGGATTTGCACCGCGATCCTATTTTGACGTGCAGAATTGAGTTTCCATCATTACCCACTTTCATCAGTGCACGATTTGGATTTTCCTGAAGTGAGATGATCATATCATCATTTTCCTTTAGACGTGGATATCACGCACATGATTCCTGCTTTCTTCAACCAACGGCCCGTGGAAAACGCCCATGTTAACTGTTCATACTTGCCGCTTTCACCAGCGCATGACCCTGTGGAAAACCCCCGTTATTTGTTGAAAGTATTCACTTTCCTCAGCGCGTGACCTTTTAAGAACTTCTCCTTAGCTGCAGAAAGTTTTCACTTTTGCCAGCGCACAACCTTGGAAAAACCGCTCCATAGCTGCGGAAAGTCTTCTCTTTCAACAATGCACGACCCGCGACCCTGCTTCTTTGGATACTTTGGAATTCGATACTTTCCACAACGCACGACCTTGTGAGAGACGCACCTTAGCTGCTGAAATTTGTCACTTTCTACAGCTAACACTCATGTTTTGGACACACGTTAGCTGTTGAAAATGAATAATGAAAATTTTGAAAAGAGACTTTTATGGGTCATATTATTTTCTAAGACAAAAACCAAAACTCAAGTTTTGCATCTATAAAAGCTCAAAAATAAATTAAGATCACCACCTATCACCTAAAAGCAAATAAATCCACCAATTTATTTGAGGAGATAACACTGGCTCCTATTGGGGATGAACACCTCCCTGTGAGGTTTCAGGAATCATAGAATCAATTCCTTTCCTGAAAAATAACCTAAAAACCTAAATTATTTTCTAGTGTTTCCATTGGGCATGGAGTTATTCAAAAATAAAAACTAAGACTAACATTACAATGTCTAGGATTCACAGCCTTAGACGAAATAGAGTTTTAGAAATCGCCTGTTTACCGGGCCACTGAACATTTCTTCACCTTCCAGATTCTGCAGAATGAAAGTGTTGTTGTTTTGCACCTGAGTAATCATAAAAGGTCCCGTCCACAAGGAATAAAACTTGTTATGCTTTCCTTTGTCCTGTCTAAGAGCATCCCACTTTAGAACCCAATCACCAATCTGAAAACTGTCCACCTTCACCTTTCTGTCAAAATTCTTTTTGATCTTCATCTGATGAGCTTCTGATCTGTCCACTAACTGTTCGTGAACTTGTTGCAGTTCCACCAAATCAAGCATCCTTCTTACCATGTCATTTGGCTTGGTCTGCTCTTCTTGAAAAAACTTAGCCACAGGAAAAACTAACTGAACAGGAAAAATCGCATCAGTCCCATAAACCAGCTTGAATGGGGAAGTTCCTATCGATTTTTTAATAGTTACTCTGTCTTCCCACTGAGAAAATTTCAGTTTGGAATCCCAATTCATTTTATTTTCCTCTAACAGTTTTCTTATGATTTTGATCAAGATTTTATTTGACGATTCAACCAAGACATTACCTTGAGGATAGTAGGGAGTCGAGTGTACAAGCTGGATTCCCATTGATTCACACATGTCTACCAATGCTTCTGCTTTAAATGTTGTTGCATTATCTGCCACCAGCCTCTTGGGAAAACCAAATCTGCTCAAAATATTTTCATAGAGAAACTTCATGACTACCTGGTGTGTATCATTCCGGGTGGGGATCGCCTCTATCCACTTTGTGAAATAATCTGTGGCTACTAGAATCCACGTGTGCTGACCAATGGATGAAGGATTTATCTCACCTATAAAATCTAAACCCCACTGCAGAAAAGGGCCATTCACCACTATAGGTCTCAGGGGTAAAGATTTTAGTTGTTCCTTACCGGTAAATCTTTGGCATTTGTCGCAAGATTTGACGAATGCACACAAATTTGAGAAGAGGAAAGGCCAATAATATCCAGCCCTTGGGATCTTATGGGTAGTAGTCTTCCAGTAATGATGACCGACGCAAACGGGTGAATGAAACTGATGTGTCACTTCGACAGACTCTTCTTTATCTAAACACCTAAGAAGCAAACCAACAGGGTCTCTCCAATATAACAGATTATTATAAATGCAGAATTTGATAGCTCTGAGCTTGAGAGATCGAGCTTGAGTCAAACTGAGTTCAGGAGGAAATTCAAGCTTTTGCAGGAAATGTATAATGCCAGAATACCATTCATAGGAAGACAAGTGCTCTGCCACTTGCTGATTTTCATGCTACCCTTCCGCTGCCAACTCTGTCTATAAATTTTCTGAACTTTCTCCTATGAAATTAATATCCAGCAGCTTATGATTTTCCTCCGTTAAAAGCTTGGCAAGGCCCTTGCCTTTTACCAGTTTGGTGGGCTTTACTTCAATATTGAACTCAATCATCTTTGCAATCCATCTCGCCCTCTTTCCATCAATATCCGGCTGAGTCAAAACATCTTTTACAGAAGATGAAGGAACATATGCGATGACCTTTGAGTGAAGAATATAAATTCTGAAGGATTTTAAAGCTTTTATGAGAGCATAAGCTTGTTTCTCGATAGGGTCATACCTTAGTTCAACATCCCTGAGTGTTTTGCTGAAGAAATCCACGGGATGATCAAAGTTGTCCTCGTCTTTCTGTAGCAGGATTGCTGCCACTGTGTCATAGGAGGCAAAGGAAAAGACATAGAAGGTCTTACTATAATCTGGGCTGACCAGAATCAGAGATTCGATGATCGCTTTCTTGATGTCCTGGAAAGAGTTTCTCGTGTTGTCTGTCCATTTTATATCAGACCCTTTTTTCAGCATGCATGTTATGTGTTTAATTAATTCAGTAAAATTCGGCACAAACCTTCTAACAAAATTTATCTTACCGAGCAGTGATTGAATGTCCTTTTTTGACCTCGGCAAGGACAACTTTTGAATTGCCTCCACTCGTGCTGGATCAATCATTACACATTTTGTTGAGACGATGTGGCCTAAGAGCTTACCCTTCCTTAGAGCAAACTGGGATTTCTTGGGATTCAATGAGATACCAAACTGCCTGCATTTTAAGATTACTCTTCTCAAATGTTTCAGATGCTCCTCATGGTTGCTGGAATACACTGTGATATCATCAAGGTATATGAGGACAAACTTGTCCTTTTCTCCCACGAAGGATATGTCCATGTCCCTTTGGAATGTGGCCCCGACAATCATTAGCCCAAATGGAATCTTGGCGTACATAAAGGTACCCCAAGGAGTGGTAAATGTTGTCTTCTCCTGGTCATCAGAGTGGACAGAAATCTGATTGTAACCGGAAAAGCCATCAAGGAAAGACATGACCTTGGCCCCTGAAATCCTCTGCAACAAGTGTTCCATCTTAGGGAGGGGATAGTTGTCCTTATTAGAGCATTTGTTTAGGTTTCTGAAATCTACACACAATCTGACCTCACCATTCTTCTTCCTTACGATCACCAGATTGGCAATCCATTTGGAGTATCTCAAGGGAATTATGATCTTGGCATCAAGTAGTTTTTTAATTTCTCTCTCGATCACAGGTAGCAGAAGAGGACTGATAGGCCTGATCTTTTGCTTGAACGGAATAGTGTCTTTTTCAAGAGGTATCTTATGCTGAATAATATCAGGGTCATAGGTCTTTAGGTCTCTATATTTCCAAGCAAAAACATCAGAAAACTCCTTCAAAACACTACAGTATTTGGGTTTATGTTCAGCAGTCAATTTGGAAGACAAATTTATAAATTTGGGATGGCTTTTACCTCCTATGTTATGCTCGTGAACAGCTGGATATTTCTCCTTTTTCTATTCCTTGTAAGGAACATCATTCTGATCAAAGAGCCTTTCTAAGGGAACCAAACCTCGAGGTATATAATTGTTGGGTAGCTGAACAATATCATGCTGACCCAATTTTTTCCTTAGCTCTGATTTCTATGATTCTTCTTCATTTAGATTCTGCTGATCAATATGCAAATTAGAAAATTCGTCCACCACTTGGAGAAATCTGTTGAGTTCATCATCATATTCAAAAAATTTCCAATATTTGATATTGTCAGGTAAGGATGGTTGGTATTTTACTTGAACCTCATAACTGAGCTTAGGGGACATGGGAGGAATGAATGTGTTGGCTGAAATAGCAAGAGAATCAGCGAGCTGATTCATATCTCTTGGTATATATGAAATTTCAAAAACAGAAAAAGAATCACGCACTTTCCATACCTCGTCCCTGTAAGCCTTCAATTTGACATGCTTAGCTTGAAAGGTGTTGTTTACCTGTTGAATAATGAGGTCTTCATCTCCAAAAAGCTTCAAACCTTTTATCCCCATCTCTTTGGCTAAATTTAATCCCAATAGCAGAGCCTCATACTCTGCTATGTTGTTAGTAGCTCTGAAGTCGAGCTTGAAAGACAAAGATATGGTCTCCTTTGAGGGAGAGATCACGACTACTCCAACACATGTTGAATCCTTAGTGTTGGCCCCATCAAAGTACATAGTCCAGACTAAAATGTCTTCACTTTCAGACTGTTGCTCCATAGGCTTCACTAGTTGCATAGGAGTTGATTGACCATCATCAATATGAAGGATGCATGAACCAAAATCTATATCCACAACATAGATAGGATGATTGACGGAATTCTTTCCATCGCTGATGATGTAAGCAAGTTGGTTTTACCTGTAAAGTCTTTTCAGCTCCCCCCCCAAACACCGGAATCGTAGCATATGACAGATCCATCTGCAATGTACCTCCTAATCTTTTTCCCCATGAACGACACAAAAGAAGCCCAAACTTAGGTGGAATATCAGCAACCACCATGTCCATAACCATGCTTCTCATTGGAAATTGATCAAGGTTAATGACCATGTCTTTGATGAGACCGAGACATCTGACTTTTCTAGAATCAAAGGAGAAAAGATCTTGATATGGTTTGGTGACTTCGAGACCAAGCTCATCCATCACCGCCTTTGGCATAAGATTATGTGATGCCCCAGAATCAAGCAAACAATTGTGAAGGATTTTGTCATGGACATTTAAGGATATGTAAAATGGTGGACAAGAATCGTCTCGGTCTTCTATCATAGGCCCTATGGTCACTTTACGCTGATCATCTTGTAAGTTAACGAAATCATCCGATGGAGAGGTTTTTTACTCAAGAGACTTCAGGATGGTTGATCTAAAGATTTCATTCTTCATGAGCTCAGTTAAAGGCATTGGTATCTTAACCTTTTGAATTTATGATTCAAAATTGAAAGAGGAAGATAGCTTGTCTGAAACCTTTACCTCATGGGAAGGAGCTTTGAGACTGACTTGCTCCTTGGTTGGGGGCTGAGTTTGTTTCTTCAGTTGTTTTGCTGGAAGGGGGGTCTGTTTTTCAGGAGCGAGAGGCTGCTTGGCAGCAACCTCTTTACTCTTCACAGGAGAAGAATCTTCCTTGTTCTCCAAAGGAGCAGTAATGGGTGTTTTTGGAGCAACATTATTCTTGGACCTTAAGTTGTAACCTTTCTGATCATTTTTCAAGTAGACAGCTCCTTCATCACATGCCTCTTGAATTTGTTGATCCATCAGGGCTTCTTCATAGTCTACCTGTGTCAAAAATGAAGAATCATTTTCATCACCAAAACAGTGTATCTTGTCTGCATCTTCGATTTCATCGTGAGGTGGTTGTTGTTATTCATCTAATACTGCATTTTGAAAAGGTGGTTTGACCCTCTGATCATCAACTAGATTTCTATCTCTTTGAAGGATCTGAACTTGTGGATTATTCCTTCTGTAAGGAAAAGCATTTGGATTTCTCGAGGCAAAAGCATTTGTCTCTTTTGCCCTTGCTGGTTTCTGATTTTGAACCTTTAACTTTGACATTTCAGACGTCGGACTGTCTAACATCTTAGCCATCTTTTCCATTTTACTGCTAGAAGAAGAAGAGGACTCAAGAGAAGACTTCTTCTTCTCAACCCTTCCTTTAAGCTTCTGAGATGTTGTAATGTTCGACTCAACCTCGAGGGCAGCATCTTGCATTAAAGAAAGCGTGGCTGATCATCTTTCTCTAAGGATAAGAAAAAACTCTGAATCAAAGGCAGCAGAGAATGTGATCTTTGCCAATGCATCGCTTGGTTTAATCTCTGCAGGGATCTTACCAAACATTTTATTAAATATCTTGATGAAGTCCGAGACCGACTCTCCATCATCCCTCTTCAAATTTCCAAACTTAGAAATGCAGTATAACAGATCTCTTCTTTCTCCCCAATGCTTCAAGAATACCTCATCTAATTGTTCAATGCCAGTGACCGAATTTGTTGGTATCTCTTTGAACCACTTTCGGGCTTGGCCATCCAAACTCTGAACAAAAAATCTAGTCCACACATCTTCTTCTGAAATATTAATATTTTCTGCATAAGCATAAAAAACTTCAATGTGTTCTTCAGCAGTATACTCCCCTGCTCCTGTAAACATTGGCATATATTTTTGATTGTTACCTGTTGGCATGGCAGAAAAGGGATTTGGCAATACAAGTGGGGCATATTTGTTTTCCAAGATCTGTTCCATCTTGGTCAAAGGGGCATCCATGGCAGTCTTGGTGATTGATACAGACGAGGAACTTGTAGGAGATGATGGAGGAGATGAGCTGCCTGAGTTAGAATAGAATGGTTGTCTTACTTCGTCTTGAGTAGAAGGTTCATAAATTGGTGAGAAATAAGAGGCTTTATAAAATTGACCAAGCAACAACGCTAAATTCTCTTCACCATTAGAGTACAAATCATGGAGAATTTCTTCAAGAAAAGGCAGATTGGTGTGAGTGTATAAGACACCTTTCGAAGGTTTGATGGGTGATGAATCAAAAGAAGATGAAGAAGAATTTTCTTTCTGTTTGGAGGATTTTATATTCACTTCTTTTGGATGGGATAAAATGTCAATCTCAAGAACAGAATCAGTAATATTAGAAGAAAATGAAGGTTCTTCTACCTTAGAAACTTGAGATGAATTTTCAATTGCCTGAGAATTTTGAGTTTCAGTAGGGGATTCAACCAAAGGCTTTTTAGATATGGAAGGATGAGTATCAGTTTGAATACCTGAATCGACTGCCCTTGCAGATCCGGAAGCCTATCTTTGCAAAGCTTTTCCCTTACTGTTGATCTTCTCGGGATCAGAAACTGGTGTTGTCAATGGGCCTTCTTGTTCGCCCTGGTGTGAGCTCTTTTTGGAGCCACTTCGTTTCAATGGAGTCGCCAGATAGAAAATGTACAACCTGATAGTGTCTACTTCTTGTCTATCATCAAGAACTAGATCGATGTTGTCTCCCAGAGAAGCTGAGCTTCGATCTCCTCTCCCCGGCAGCGGCGCCAATTTGTTATCACTCCAGGAAACTCTCCTAGGCTGTAAGTCGGAGATGCCTGGTAACTAACTCTTTTTGGGAAATATTTTCTTAATAATTGATGTGGTTTTTGGATCAAGATGAATATCTAGGAACTGGACTGTGTG
>SNQJ01S0169585.1:22868-41193 GCA_010110895.2 Picea sitchensis
CATAATGTTTGGTATAAAAGAACAACAAGAGGAGGATACAATAGCAATAGTAAAAGAATAATTAAAAAATAATTCACAAATTGAAACAACTTACCTCATAGAAGCAAAGAGGCTAGGAAAAATAATTGATCATAAAGATAGGTTGATCTGTGTCAAAGTAAGTTGTAACGATCATAAATATAGCATACTTAGTAAATCTCCGAGCTTAAAAGGGTCGATAATATTTATAAATGAAGACCCCATTCCTGAAAACCAAGCCGAATTAAGGAAGGAAATTCAAAAGGTAAAAGAATCGAAGAAAGAAGGAAAATGAGAAATAATTAGAAATAAAAAATATATTGTTAGGGATAGATACCAAAAGGATAATAATGAATAGGAACTTGGGACACTCGGGATCCTTTTTTGGAACTATCGTGGGTTTCCATGACGCAAAGGTCCTATAATAAGTTGGATCCCGAGTGAAATTGATATTATTTGTCTAGTTTAAACTTGGGAGAATAGAGAGTCTAAGGTCCCTAACATACAAGGTTTTGTCTTGTGGTCGACATGGAACAAAAAGTCCCACCGTAGAGGGATAGGAGGCATAGCTTTTTATATTCGAAAGAACATTTCTCCTCACATTCAAATTTATAATATAGACCCTCTCAACCAGTACATTTGGATGGAATTTTCAGACACCAATGGTAAGAAGATGTATATAGAAATTTGCTATTTGCACCTATTAATTTTTTTTTTTATAAGAAAAACAATCTAGATAGTAATTGCCCCTATAATAATTTAGAGAAAGGTATTTATAGTTTGAAAAATGAAGGTAACATCCTCATGCTAGTAGACTTTAATGTTAGGATTGAAACTAACCAAGATACTCTTTTAAGTAATGATTCAAACCATAGTCCTTTATGGCTAGATGATGACCTTGTTTTATATAATAGCTACAAAAGAAGTTTTGAAGACCTAATTGAGAATTTGTTTGGTACTGAGTTGGTGAAGCTCTTCAACTCTCAAGACCTAATAATTTGGAGTGGAGTAATGAAGTGGCCAAACTTAAACCATATGACTTGTATTCATGGGCTAGGTAGTAGTGTCATATATTATGTGATATATGATATCCACGTTTTAAACCAAATAGTAGATTTTGACATTTTAAATGACCCTGAACCCAACTCTGATCATAGACCTTTAACTCTAACTCTAAACTTTTCCATGCACACAAGTTCAATATAAGATAATTCAAATAATCAAAGGCAACTATGCTTTGAAAAAAGTAAATTTGACCTTTTCTTAAAGGATTTAAACCATGAATTAAATCTCCTAACTTATAAGGACAACATTGAAGACCTCTATCATAATTTTAAAACTACCCTTTCCACTTATATTAACAAGTTCTCTTTCGAGGTGTACTGTAAAAATAATAATAGAATGAGAAACCCTTGGTATGATAAAGATTGTAAAATTGCTAGGAAAGCCATTAGGGATGCTTGTAATGAGTCCTTAAAACCCGATAAGATCAATACGTACAAATATCTAATTAAAAGGAAAAAATACAATATATCAATAAGAGGAGAGAGCATCTTTCACAACTATCTAATATGGATCCTAAGAAGTTCTGGAGGCAAATTCTAAACTGTGATACTAAAGAAAATAATACAATTCCCTGGGACTGGAATTCCTACCTTAAAATTATTTAAGAGTTCCCTAATGCCATGGACACCATTCATATTGTCCCTATAGATGATGAATTTATTTCTTTGTATGACATATATTTGGGGGTTAAGCATCTTGCAAATGGGAAAGCTAAGGACATTGAAGGATACCAAGCTAAAATTTAAAAATCGGAGGGCATATCCTCATCCCTCACATACACAAGCTCTATAATTTAGCAGTTAAGCAGAGATTCCCGAAACCCTATATACAAAGCCTTGTTTTTCCTATTTTTTAAAATGGGGATAGAAACATTCCCTCTAATTATAGGACCATTATGATTATCTTGATTTTATCCAAGATTTATGGAATTATTTTGGAAAATAAGATAAACCTTTGGCTAGAAAGTCACGGTAAAAGAGTTAAACGAAAGGTCGGGTTTAGGAGATATCATTCAACTGTGGACCATATTGTTACCTTTAGGATCATTACAGAGGAGTTCCACAATACTAAAACCAATATTTCTTTTTTGTTGACTTAAGAAAAATGTTTGACATGGTTCCTAGAAAATACCTTCGGAATAGGCTGGAATAGACAAAAGTTATTTTCAAGTTGAGGGATGTTGTAATAAGGTTGTATTAGAATGTTATTTTCAATTTCAGAAACAATGAGGGTTGGTCAAAACAAATTAATTTCAATATTGGAGTCAGATAAGGTTGTACCTTGTCCCCTACCCTTTTTCGAATATACCTTGACAAGTTAGAAGATTGCTTGGAAGAAACAGGTTTAGTCGGTCCTACTCTCACTAGTCTAGTCATCAATCGTATTATTTATTCTAATGATATTGTTCTTATGGCAAGTAGTCTCCATGATATTGAAAACCAACTAAGAATACTCAAGGGTTTTTTCTTCAATATGGGTATGAATGTTAATACTGATAATACTAAGATCATGATCATTAAATCCAATAACATCACTTATGATACCTTTGTATATGAAAAAAACAACTTGGAGGAAGTGACTTCACAAAAATATCTTGGAATCAATATTCACCACAATCTCAACTAGAATTATAGCATTGAGAAAAGGATTATTGGGGGATGGAAAGCTTATTATGGGCTTGAAAAAAATTGTAAATCAATCGATCTTTGGATTTGGGATAAGAAGAAACTCCTCTTTGAGACTCTTATTATGCCTGCCATTATTTATGGATTTTGGGGATGTTGTATCTCTCATGAATCTTGAAGAAAGATAGAACAAATATGAAAGAATTTTATAACCTATAATCTGAAAATTAAGGGAAATACGGCCTATCCCATCCTCCTCTTAGAGGAAATACTCTCCTCCATTGAGAGAACAACTATGACTAGATACCAAATGTATAAGAACAATTTAAAGAACATGGAAGACAAGAGGCTTCCTAAAAAAATTTCAAATTCCAATCATAACCACCATCAACTCAAGCGAGGATGGCATAAATATACCCAATATTGGATAAACTATTAGGGAAACATGGAAGAAATCATTTTGCAAAATAAGGATACTATTAAAAATGTCATCAAATCAAAATTTAAGGAGAAAATGTGGTGTGATAAAGAGTGAGAGGAAAAAAAAAAGAAGGTATTATAAGGATGTAATCAACCCTAATCTAGAAGATCAAAATTATATCTCTGTTTTGACAAGTGTAAAGAAAAAAATAAGCATTTATAAGATAAGAACAAATTCTCAGGAGCTCCATAGTGAAATTGGGCGTTGGTCAATTCCTAAAACACCCTCGGATGTAAGAGTGTGCCACCTTTGTGACACCAAGAAGGTGAAGATGAAAATAAGTTTCTTTTAGATTGTCCAGCCTATACCCATATTAGATATCAATTTCAAAATATTTGTCACACTACCAACCTTCCTAACCTTTTAACTCAACAAAACTATGGTGATGTTGGAAAGCTTATCTTAATGCTCTTCGAGCACAGAAACAAAATTCTAAAAAATTTCAATTAATCCCTTACCCTCTTAAGGTCTGATAGAACGATTCGGTCTTAGTGGATGTTAATCATCATAATCACCGTCGTCGTCGTCGTCATATATATATATATATATATATATATATATATGAAAGTAAAAGGAGACAATGGATTGGACGACCGGTCTACGGTTAGGATCCTCATGAAAAATACCTCTCGTGGAATAGAACCCTAAGAGGGGGTGCTATATCCTCAAATAAATTGGTGTATTTATTTGCTTTTAGGTGATAGGTGGTGATCTTAATTTATTTTTGAGATTTTATAGCTGCAAAACTTGAGTTTTGGTTTTTGTCTTAGAAAATAATATGACCCATAAAAGTCTCTTTTCAAAATTTTCATTATTCACTTTCAACAGCTAACGTGTGTCCAAAACATGAGTGTTAGCTGTAGAAAGTGACGAATTTCAGCAGCTAAGGTGCGTCTCTCACAAGTTCATGCATTGTGAAAAGTATCGAATTCCAAAGTATCCAAAGAAGTAGGGTCGCGGGTCGTGCGTTGTTGAAAGTGAAGACTTTCCGCAGTTATGGAGCGGTTTTTACAAGGTTGTGCACTGGTGAAAGTGAAAACTTTCCGCAGCTAAGGAGTAGTTCTTAAAAGGTCACGCGCTGAGGAAAGTGAAGACTTTCAACAGCTAACGGGGGTTTTCCACAGGGTCATGCACTGGTGAAAGCAGAAAGTATGAACAGTTAACAAGGGCGTTTTCCACGGGTCGTTGGCTAAAGAAAGCAGGAATCACGTGCGTGATATCCACGTCTAAAGGAAAATGATGATATGATCATCTCACGTCAGGAAAATCCAAATCATGCGCTGATGAAAGTGGGTAATGATGGAAACTCAATTCTGCACGTCAAAATAGGATCGCGGTGCGAATCCGGCTCAGAAACTCACGCTCCGCAATCATGGCATCAGGGATGGCCAGTTCGAATTCAGTGGTACAGGTATAGAGGATGTACTGTCGGCCTGATAACATCAAATCAAATCGTTTTTTCCATATCACACCCTGTTCGCGGAGGTATGTCAAAGTTTCAAATATCTTAAAACAGAGCCGACTCCCGAAGTGATTTCAACAGCGCAGAACCTCGGCTCGACCAACAGTTACAAGGGTTACAAATTGTCAGGATCTTCAAGTTATAGAATGGTGAGGAAGTGCAGCAGTGCTATACTCAAGAGAGAGATGGATAATATGTCCTTTTTGTAGACACACCCCAAAGTCCAGAGACATTTTTCAAACGCAGGGTGTATTGAATTCTTTGAAAGATTGCAAATTGGTTGCCACCAGTCTACGGTAGAAGCTTTTGCCAAGAATTTCGATGGGAACAAAGCTCATGTTGGGTCCATGGAAATTAGAGTGGATGAAGTTGCTATTGCTGCAGCAACAAGCCTACCAACAACTGGTCAGAGATGGTTTAAAACCACTGCTCCCAAAAATCTGGATTTCAGAGCTTATTTGAAAGAGGGATACAAGCACAACGCATGGAAAAAGGGTATGCTGGTTTCCTATCTAGAAGAAGAATGGAAAGAGTTGTTCAAAGGCATTCAATTGCACATTACTTCAAAGGGCAGATATGATAAAGTTATGATGTATCACATCAAACTCCTGGACCATTTCACAGGCAAGACTCCCATTAATTTACCTTTTTTCCTACATAAAAGTTTGACTAAGGTTTGCAAGAATATTAGGGCTCAACCCTTGAGCATAAAAAGTACTCTATGCCACTTCGGCCTCATAAAATTAATCATCCTCGAGGAATTGAAACAACAGGGAAGGAGCTGGGATCATTTTTTGTTCTGGGAAGGTTTTGAAACACAGACCCAGTTGGAAAATGAACCAGGGAAAGATTCAAAGAAACAGTCTTCTCCTCAAAGTAGTTCAAGAAAAAGAAGGACCCTGCCAGGACCTCCAGAAGACAAAATTTCTGGAGTGAAGCCCCGCAGGTCGAAGAAAAGGTTAAACTTTGAGCAGACCACAGAGCAGACCACATAGAAAATCACAGTGCGTCCTACAGAGCAGAGTACAGGGAAGAATATACTAAATTTTCCCTATTCAGATTCAGAATCAGAGCAGGAAGATCAATGCCCTGTGACTGAGAATCCTGAGTAGACAACTGAGTTTGCACAAAACTATGAGACCTTCACTCATACAGAAGAGGGAGAAACATCAAAAAGCTCCAAATCAAAGAAGTCTCAGAAGATTAAGCATCTCAAGGAGGTAATTGCCCAGCAAGAGGTTTTGGAAAGGGTAATTAAAGAAAGGTATAAGAAGTTGTCTGAGANGACCATTTCACAGGCAAGACTCCCATTAATTTACCTTTTTTCCTACATAAAAGTTTGACTAAGGTTTGCAAGAATATTAGGGCTCAACCCTTGAGCATAAAAAGTACTCTATGCCACTTCGGCCTCATAAAATTAATCATCCTCGAGGAATTGAAACAACAGGGAAGGAGCTGGGATCATTTTTTGTTCTGGGAAGGTTTTGAAACACAGACCCAGTTGGAAAATGAACCAGGGAAAGATTCAAAGAAACAGTCTTCTCCTCAAAGTAGTTCAAGAAAAAGAAGGACCCTGCCAGGACCTCCAGAAGACAAAATTTCTGGAGTGAAGCCCCGCAGGTCGAAGAAAAGGTTAAACTTTGAGCAGACCACAGAGCAGACCACATAGAAAATCACAGTGCGTCCTACAGAGCAGAGTACAGGGAAGAATATACTAAATTTTCCCTATTCAGATTCAGAATCAGAGCAGGAAGATCAATGCCCTGTGACTGAGAATCCTGAGTAGACAACTGAGTTTGCACAAAACTATGAGACCTTCACTCATACAGAAGAGGGAGAAACATCAAAAAGCTCCAAATCAAAGAAGTCTCAGAAGATTAAGCATCTCAAGGAGGTAATTGCCCAGCAAGAGGTTTTGGAAAGGGTAATTAAAGAAAGGTATAAGAAGTTGTCTGAGAACTTCGAAAAAAACAATAATGCATTTGAGAGATTGGCTAGGGAAAGTGTTAAAGAGAAGAAAAGAAAGAAAAAACTCACCAAAGATTACAATAGCTTGTGGTGGCTTGCCAAGCATCTTAAAACGTAGATAAGAAGGTTAAAACAAAAACAGAGGCAAAAATCTCATCCAGATCTGAAGGTTCTCGCTCAAGTCGCCATTAATATGCATGGTGAGAAATCGGAAACACACTAAATTTTGATGAAATCGAAATTTTGGAGGTGAAAACTCATTTTGAGCGCAATCGGGGCTTTCACCGGTGCAAAGCTATATTTTATGACCCGTTAGCTCTGGAAAGTGATGGCTTTCAACAACTAACCCGCGAAAAATTAAACGAGTTAGTTGTTGAAAGCTGGAAAAGTAATTTTCGAAGCCAAGGACAGGACAATTCATTCCAAACAGGTTTTGAAGGATCTCCAGTGTATCAATGGGCTATCAAATCGCATGCAAAGGGTTCAACATTAGAGGTTCGAGCGAATTTTGGTAACACATGCAAAACCATTTCCTAAAAAATCGACCATGAATGTTGGGAGATCCAACTGTCAAGACAGGTGTCCTGCTATTCTTCACCACATTGCAGATACCAGGAGCTAAAGGATGCAGATGGAGAATTTTGGAGTTGGAGGACAGTTCGAGTTCCAAGTTTAGTGGTTAAAACTTTATTTTCAAGTCGTTTAGATAGAATTGAGTTGTTTTTATTAAATACAGATCCATGCTTTTAGGATCTGTGAAACTGCTTGTAAGTGGCTATAAATGCCTATTTTTGATATGAGACTAAGGTTCGATTTTGGGTTCTACATGCTGCTACTATAATCAAGAGACTTATTCTTAATATATGAAACATTGCAAGCTTCCTTCAGTTGTGTTGTCAGACTTTTTCTTTTCTGTTCTCTGATATCTTATGAGTGAATGATTTCTTTATTGGAGCTTATTCAATTTACATGTGACTGTCATCTCACTAGCTGATTGATTAAGTTAAGAATCATAAGTTATTTCCTTAGTTCTTTAACCCATTGTGATTTTTTTATATGAGTATAATCTGGTTCATGAGCTATCTTCTCTTCCATTTAATCAAACCTTGTCTGATTGCATTCCTAGAAGGCCTTGTGATATTTGATATCTCTAGACAGTCTTAAACACACAGTCCAGCCCCTAGATATTCATCTTGATCCAAAAACCACATCAATTATTAAGAAAATATTTCCCAAAAAGAGTTAGTTACCAGGCATCTCCGACTTAAAACCTAGGAGAGTTTCCTGGAGTGATAACAGGGGGTATTAGGAACTCCCTATCCCTTCTTTGTACCCTTTTCATTCCATCGCTTCCATTTTCCATCTCTCTCCTTCCCATTTCTATTCCCCTGTCTCTCATTCTAACCTTTTTTTTTTACGATGTAATTTAGCAGGTCCCAAGAGGAGCCTGCATGCTCACCACTTGGGCCGAGACATATGGAGGAATTCGATATGGAGGATGTGGACTATGAATATAGTCCCTTAGGACCATCTCCCTCCGCCTCCCACAAATAATTCTTGGAAATAATCATGGGTCCTTGTTTGGCTCCCCACACAAATACACACTTACTGCAAGTTAATGGTAGCCTTGTTCTTGAGCATGCTAACTTTGATCCTTTTATTGTCATCTCCACGAGTTCTCATTATTCTTCACCCTACATGACGTCAAATAAATCCATTTATATTATGTCATCTTCTTCCAAGGAAAAAGGTTTCTCTTCCTGTTGATTCACAAAGGGAAGAAAAGAAGGAGTTTATTGGTAAAGGAGACCAGTCCCCGCCTCGAATCTCGGTTGGTTCATCCAAAAAAAAATCAGCAAGGTGTAACAAGGAATGAAGGGGAATTTTTAGGATGGTAGTCAGAGAGGAAATTCCCATAAGAGAAATCCCTCAGCTGACTAGGAAGAAACTGGTTGGAATTTTTAACGGCTGGTCTCTAGGAGAAATATCCCTCATAGGTTGGATGAATAACTTGTGGAAACCCTTGATTGGATATTCCTAGAAAGTTTATCTCATGTCCATAAACTGGATTTCATTCATTTTTCTTTCTGTTGAATATTACAAAGAGATTCAAAAGAATAACGGGTCCTGGGGCCTGTCTGGTCTTACCCTTAAACTTTGGTCAGTGGACTTTGACCCCCTTAAGGAATCCATGGCGGTAATTAAGTTGTGGGAGATTTTACCCAGATTGCCTTTGGATTTTTGGTCTAGGGAAGAATTAGAGACTATTGGTAACAAATTGGTTTCTTTTCTCAAGCTTGAACCTAATTGGGATTCAAAAAAAGACTGAAGATGGGCCTGGATCATGATTGAAGTTGATATCAGAGAAGGTCTAGTGGGTAGTATCGATCTAGTCTATTTTGGAATTAATTGGAACCATAATGTAGACTACTGGATACTACCTTTTAGGTGTCATGGATGCCATGGAGTCGGACACATTGACTCTCACTTCACTATACTCACATCGCTTCAACAACCCCCTTCCAGAAAATGGAAAGCCAAATCCGCAATTAGAAGGTAGGACTTGGTTGAGGTCGGCTTGATGGAAAGAAAAAATTAAGAAATTCCTTTGGATAATGACAAAGTGGTCCTCTCCAGTCAAGCTCTGGGTGACTTGGTTCAAAAATATTATGAATAAGGTATGGTTCTTGCGTCCCTTTATCCGTCAAGTGATCTTCATAAGTGTATGGGGTTGAATTTTTCTTTTTCTTATGTCACCTCTCCCTATGATCTCCTCCCCTCCCCCAGGTCCTCCTCCTTTCATGAAGCTTCCCCTTAAAAGGATCCTAACCCAGTTTCTTCTATCGTCCCATTGGTTTTGGAAAAGGAACCTTTGGGAGAGCCTTTCCCCTCTCCCAAACTAAATTAGGGACCCTTTTCTTCTCCCTCCCATCCTAGGGTTTCCTCCCTGTCCTATATTGAGTCTTACCTCCCTGAAAATCCCCTTCCCCTTTCCCCAAAAGTCTCCATTTCTCCCTTGGCCAATAGATATGCCTTGAGATCCAAAACTTGAGAGACCAACCCTTCTTATCAAATATTTCCCCTCTACCATCCTCCTCATGCTCAGGCTATTAAAAATCCCATCTCTCAAAAGAAAAATAAAGAATCATTGTTTAAATTCACAAAGGAACCCAAGCGAGCATCACAAGGGCTCTTGGAGAAAAGAAAGCCCTTCCGTTGAAGGAAAAATGATCTTCATTTCCTTCAACTCGAGAGGGGTTGGGGGTTCCCCAAAGAAAATATCCCTAAAAATAATGTTCCTAAGCCTAAAGTCGAACATAATCATGATCCAAGAGACAATCTGTTTCGGTGACAATCCTAGAGAAATTTTCAGTCCTTGGCTTACGAACTGGTCTTTCAGTAAAATTGATGCTTTTGGATTATTGGGATTGTTGCTTACCGAGTGGAGTGCTAATTTTCAATCCTTTTCCTCCTATGTTTTCCTCTCTTCAATTTTAGTCAAATTTAAACATAATAATAGTGATTTAGCCTTCTTAGTGGTCAATATTTATGGTCCCTACTCTGATAGGACCTCCTTTTGGGAGGATTGGATATTTGCAAGATTTTGTTTTTACCCTCTACTAGTGGTCCGGGGGATCTGAATTTCATCCTATCCTTGAAGGAGGTTTTGGGAGCGCACCCCAGGGAAGACAAGCAAAGCAATTTTTTCCTGTCTTTTTTAGAAAATTCTAGACTGGTGGATATTGAACCTATGAATCTCTCTCCCACTTGGAGAAATTTCAGAACTGGGGATGAGGAGGTTGAAAAAATATTGGATCACTTCGTATTTTTTGAATCCATTATGGATTTGGTTTCACGTTTTAGGGAAGTGGTAAAGGTGGGAGGAATTTAGGACCACCGCCCAACCTCCTTACATTGGTCTTTGGGCTTTGAGTCCCCTCCTTCCCCTCTTAAATTTTTCTAGTCCTGGCTAGCAGAAGAATATTTAAAGATTATGGTTCTCTCCACTTGGGTCAAGCTATTTCCCTAAATATTTTTCTACTCATGATGACATTTGCAGCTAATCTTAAGAATTTGAAAAGATCCATTAAAAATTGCTTCCTCTTTGGAATTCCAAGAGGCAACGTGTCATTCGAGACACTAAAGAAAGTCTCGACGAGGCCCTTAAAAAGCTAGAGGAAAGCCCCCTCTCTAGTGAAAAGTTAATTTAAGTAATATAATTGGAGAACAAACGAGCCTTGTGGCTAAAGACAGATGAACAAGAATGGCGCATTAAGAGATGGGATCTCTCAATAAAAGGAGACAATAACACCAAGTTTTTTCATTAGTTTACGAACTATTGAAGAAGCCTCAACACAATATGGGAAATCAAATATGAAGAAGGAAATGTGGCAGTATCCTTTGAGGACAAGTCAAATCTTGGAGTAAACCTCTTAAGTAATCTTTTCTCAGACCCCCCTGGTTGCCCTATTCAAGAAATTATGGACGTAGTGGGCAAATTTCCAACTATGTTTTCTGAAGATATGAATTTATCCTTGGAGGAAGAGGTCACAGAATCAAAACTAAGAGTGGTGTTGTTTTCCATGAATAATGGAAAAAATCCAGGCCAAGATGGTGTTATTTTGTAATTTTATAAGGAGTTCTATGACTACTTGAAGAAAAATATTTTGTTGGTGGTGAGGGAATATAGAAAGGAAGGAATAATTCATGGGCCTCTACATGCCACCTTCTTGTGCTTTATCCCTAAGAAATAATGCCCTTCTTCCTTTGAGTATTATAGACTGATTTCATGTTGTAATGTTATCTATAAATTAATATCTAATATTATATTTAGAAGACTAAGACCGATGCTTAGTTTTTTCATAGGAGAATAACATTTTGGTTTTTGATGCAATAGACAGATCCATGACACGGTTTCCATCACTCAAGAAGTTCTTCACTTTATAAATATAAATATTAAGGAAGCCATTTTTAAACTGGATCTTTCCAAAGCTTATGACCGATTAAACTGGACTTTTTAGTGTCTGATCCTTATCTAATTGGGCATGAGTTTGAAAATTTTAAATTGGATAATGGGATGCATTGAAAGAGCTTCCTTTTCCATCCTTATCAATAGATATCCATCTTGTTTCTTCAAAGAATCTAGAGGACTCAGGGATGGCCCCTTTCTCCCTTTCTGTTCTTGATTGTCACATAAGCACTAAGAAAATTGATAAAGGAGGCCAGATCCAATGGCCTCCTGAAAGGAATTGTAGTATTTGAATCTGAATTAGTAACACATTTTGTTATTCGTGGATGACATATTTCTCATCTTTTTCGGTTCTCAGAGGAATTTTATTTCATTTAAAAATATTTTAAACCTCTATTACAGTGCAACGAGAATGAAAGTAAATATAGAAAAATCATGTTTAATTCTTAATCACTGTGTGGAAGCAGAGGAGTCCTCTTTTCCAACACCTTTCCATCCCAAAGTAAACCTCTCTCTGAAGGACTCAAGTATCTGAGCTTCAACTTAAAACCATAAAATTATAGGAAAGAAGACTAGAGTTGGTTAATCAAAAACGTTGAGGCAAGAATAGCCATCTAGGTCAATAGACTTCTTTCCAGAGGAGGAAGAGTAGTGTTAATTAAATCAATCTTAGAAGGAATTCTCCTGTATTGGATTTTCATATCTGCAATACCTAAAGGAGTCTTAGATCACATTTCCCTATAAGATTTCACATTTTATGGGTGGGACATAACTCTCCTAGAGGTACTCATCTGGCGAACTGGAATTCAATCGCTTCCCCTAAAGAAATGGGTGGATGGGGTTTAAAGAACATTCATGTTTTTGCTTGAGCCCTAGAGGGAAGGGATATTTGGAGAAAAAACCTCTGGAACTCTCTTTGGGAAAGAGTTATTAACTCCAAATATTTTCCCAACCTATTTGTTTCTGAATGGTTTCGAGAGCCTGCGAAATATTTCAAACACTCAATTATGTCGAAATCTCTTGTGGAATCCTTCCCCTTAGTTGGAAATTGGACTGTATGTTGTATGCTAAATAAGGAAAAGGTAAGACTAGGATAAGATCAATGGTTGGGAGCATGTAAAGCCTAACTATTTTTTAGGACTCAAATAAATAAATACAATTTTTCTAAAATTTCCTACTGAAATAACTGAATTTAGTTTATAATTTATTTTATTATTCTCTTATACTAGGAATAAAAAACAACAACATATTTATGATAAAAACATAATGATAACAACAAAAATAAAATAATAAAAACAACATAGCAACATATTCATGATAACAACATAATAACAACAACATAAGTATGACAAACCAACTGGTAAAATACATACCTCTACTTGTAGTTTTGGTTGATTCAACCCCTAGTTCTCTTCTTCTTGAGCTTTCCCAAACTTCCCAATTGAATATTAACCTCCCAACCAACTAAGAACAACCTCTCTGAATCCCTAGTTCCAGGAATCCTTACGGTTTCATGGCCCTCGAGACCAAAGTTCCCAGCAACAACAATGCCCTGTGAGAGTTTCCAAAATGATATGTTCTCCCAAATTTCCTCTTCCTCCTTCACCTCTTGCATAAATTTCTGATCCAAAAAATGAGACCCCTGTCTAAGTCCCCTCCTCTCTTCCTTATCATCCCTTCTCATTCAATTCCCAAACTACCTTATCCCCCTCATTAATTACTTCACCTACCTTTTAATAATAAAATAATAAGACTCATTTAAATTATTTTAATAATTAATTTAATTTAATTTAAAAACTATGATAAACAATTAATCAAATTGGGTTGTTACATACACCCACCCTTCAAGAAACTTTGTCCCGAAGTTAGAGTAATTTACAATACAAGGTTAACGACACAAGATTCATACATCCACATCAAATAAGCAACATCATCAATTTAAAACAATTACACATGCTAGTGTACATGTGCAAGGAATGCATGTATATTTAGCACATACATGACACACACATGTACTAATGAAAATAATTATCACACCTATACTAGTTCTTGTATGCGTCCAATCCAATAAACAAGACCATTCATTTCATAAAATATAGTAAACCATTTAAAATTTTCACAAAATCCCTCAATTATAATAATTTAGCACAAACAACAGTCACTTAGATAATTGTGGTTCAGTTAAGCAATTATAAATATACAGATATACATATTTTTCAAAAAGAGTAAAACAATAATTTCTACTATAAGGAGAAATCCCCACACACTCTCAACTACATTTATTCATCCTTCCTCCCTAAATTACTTCCATATTCCATCCCTATCCTTCCTCTACTAGACTATCTTGGAGCATCAACTATATTGACCTAACTCCAAATACAACCCATAAGTGGAAGTGCCAAATCTCTTGACCAAGATTCCCTAGCAGGAAACTGACAGTCATCATCACACATCTAGGGGAGCGTGAGCTAACACCGTCTTCTCATGACTCTAGGTTTCAGAGGATACATGGTGGGAAATGCCTCCACCCCTCCTAATACAACTAGGGTCAACGCCCTACCATGGACCATACAGTGGCACTGTGTTGCTGGAAATTTTGTCATCATATATTAAGTTTTAGGTAGTCTCACCACCTAAAAACCTGCACTTTTCCACACATCATAGCAATGCATTTGAAACAATATAATTTCATATGCAAGATTCATAACATACTATTTCCTCGTCGATGTTCGTGACATCAACCTTTTATCATCATTATCCTTTGGCTATTTCATAGCCTCTTGACCTACAAATTAGTCTATAACACAAAATCATACATGTCCATGCATTATCATCATGTAAATGCATTTAATCATTATCTCAATCCGGTATCCACGTACCAAAAACTTTAAATGTCATAATTTTCAAGTTAGAAATAGATTGCATAATATCCATCATAATTCAAATAACTCTAAACATTCATAGAATTGACATTTACATAGGTTCATATGTCTTAAAAGTTCAAGTGCATCATTAATAGTTTCATAGTGAATAGAAAATAAATATGATTAGGCCTTAAGTAATTCTAGTTGTCTAAGTCAAAAGGTGGCATTACATACACCCAACCTTCGGAAAACATATTTCCGAGGTTGTCAAAAAAAAGTGAGGGATGATCTCATCGTATGGTCTCCACATCCTCCCAAGTAGCATATCTTGGGCTATACTTGTCCCACTAGACCTTAACTTGGTCTACCAGAAAATTCCTGAGTTGTTGGACCCTACAGTCCAATATACGTAACGGTTCGACCATGAGGGTTCATGTATATGACACCTGCAATTCCTTCCAATTCAGTTTATGATAATTTCCATGAACATGATGACGTAGAACATATACATGAAAACATTATGAGTTTTATGCAAGTGGGGTGGTCGTACGAGACGATAGGCTATGGGTCCAATTCTCTCTTGTATTTTGAATGGTCCTATAAATCGAGGCAACAACTTTTTCCCCTTCCCAAACCGAATGGTACTCTTATTAGGCTTGATACGAATGAAAACTTGATCTCCCACTTCATAACTTCAGTCAATGCTATGTGCATCAACAAAACGTTTATGTCTATCTTTTGCTTCCTTTAGTCATTGCCTTGTTTGAATAACCCATTCTTCCATATCTTGAATCAATTCTGGCCCAATTGTCACTTAATATTCTAACCTTTCCCAACTCAATGGTGTCTTGCATGGTCTTCGATACAGAGCTTCATAGGGTGGCATTCCAATGGATATATAAAAATTGTTATTGTAGGAAAACTCTACAAAGGTAGGTACTTCTCCCAATGGGTTTGATTATCTATACCATACATCCTAAGCATGTCTTCCATAACCTAATTTACTTTCTTAGTTTTTCCATCTGTTTAGGATGATCTTTTGTGCTTAAGTTCAACTGAGTTCCTAATGTTGACTGCAAACTTGTCCAAAACCTAGATGTGAATTGAGAGTCCCTATCTGAAATGATCTTCTTGGGTAACCAGTTCATATGGATGATCTCACTTATAAACATGAGTGCCACATCAATGACATCATAAGTGTCTGTAACTGGAATAAAATGAGCACTCTTGGTCAACTTATCAACTATCAAAAGAATGGCATTTTGTATGTGCAATGTGAGTGGAAATCCCATAATAAAATCCATATAAATGACTTCCCACTTGGACATAGGAACATCATGCAGTTGTAGGAGACTTGTCGGGTGGTTGTGTTCATCCTTCACTTGTTGACACTCTAGTCACTTGGCGACGAGACATACTACATCAAGCTTCATTCCTACCCACAAGAAAATCTTCTTCATGTCTTCATACATTTTCTTCACACCCAGATGTGCACAATAAAGTGCTCTATGGGCTTCCTTGAGTATGATTCTTCAAATATCCCAACCTTCGGGGATGTACATCCTTCCCTGATATATTAACAATCCATCTACTTCTAGGATATATCCTTCATACTTTTGATCTACTTTCCTCCCACTCTGGAGGGTTGAAGTAACCTTTAAATACCAAGTATATCCAAGAAGTTTCCCCAACACACAGTCCCTCAGATTAACTTTTAAGGGTACCAAGGAGAAGACACGTGGTCTCCTACTTAAGGAGTCTGTGACCATTTTCTCCTTTCCCTTAATGTATGAAATTCCAAAAGTGTACTGACTAATAAAATCACTCCATCACCTCTGCCTGGAATTGAGATCCCTTTGAGTGAAGAGGTTATTTAAGCTTTCATGGTCTGCTTTGAGCTCAAAGCTTCTCCCCACTAGATAATGCCTCCAAATATTCAAAGCTAACATTACAATTGTCAACTCTAAATCATGAGTAGCATAAAGCTTCTCATGTTGCTTCAACTTCCTTGACACATACACTATCACTCCCCAATACTGCATTAACACGACCCCCAATACTTTCTTTGAGGCATCTGTGCAGAATGTGAAGTCCTTTTCCATATCTGACACTTATAGAATTGGTTCACTAGTTAGTAACCTCTTAATATCGATGAATGCAATATCACATTCTTTTGTCCATTCATACCTGACCCCCTTGCGATGCAAGGTGGTGATGGATTTCACTATTTTAGAGAATCCTTCCACAAACCTATGATAATAACCCGCTAGACCCATGAAGCTTCTTACCTCATGATAATTTTTCAGCACTGGCCATTCCATAATGCCCTTTACCTTTTCTAGGTACACATAGATTCCTTCACCAGAAATGATATCACCTAAATAGTGAATTTATTTTTGGAAGAAAGAACACTTTGACAACTTGCCATTCATTTTTTTCTCTGTAACGCACGACAACACCACTCATAAGCATTCCTCATGTTCTCTTTCAACCTTGGAATAGATGAGAATATCATCCATAAATACCTATACAAAGTGGTCTAAGTACATTCAGAATACACCATTCATGAGGATCATGAATACTGTCGTTGTATTGGTCAAACCAAAAGGTACTAGAATGAAATCGTAATTCCCAAACCAAGTTCAAAAGTTAGTTTTAGGAATATCTCCTTCCATAATCCTTAACTTGTGATACCTTGATCATAGATCAATTTTTTGGTAAACTGTTGCTCTTTTCATATGATCAAAGAGGTCATCTATCTGTGGCATTGGTTACCTATTTTTCACTGTAGCATGGTTCAAGTTCCTGTAATATATACAGAGTTTTAAGGAACCATCCTTCTTCTTGACAAAAATTACTAGTGCACCCCAAGGTGACACACTAGACCTTATTAGCCCTAATTCAAGTAGTTCCTTCAATTGCATATGCAACTCACAAACTTCTAGTTCCTTCATCCTATACGGTGTCTTGGAAATTGGCTTTGCACCAAGTTGTAACTCAATGGTAAAATCAATCTCCCTCTCAATAGGTAACCTTGGTAACTCTTTTGGAAAAACATCTTTAAACTCTGACAATATTGGATATTGATCCATGGAGGGTCATTTCCCTTCATCGATTGCTTCCACTACATACAATTGACTACCTTGCCTCATCCAACGTTCACTTGCATGACCCCCCAACAAATTGTGGGAGTTTGATATTTTGTAGTTCTTTGGTGATATCCCTAGGTGGTGGCCCTCCCTCTCAATCCCTTGACTCTTTAGGGTTACCCACTCCAGATGGTGGGGGTTCCACTTCGACATTTGTTAACTGGAATCCCTTTAATGTCTCATTAATAACCTCTAAGGAGCGCAAAATGAGAGCTAATTTAGGCGACTATGGTGGAAACACTGGCATTGGTGGTCCTTGCGGCGATGCCCCACTGCTTTGATTTTCCCGAGTCATAACCATTTTGACAGACTGAATCTACATTAGACCAAAGCTTATTAGTAGACGGTTTAGGACATCCAATGTTACACTCAACTTACACCTACAAACGTAGGGTTTAGGCATAAGTTTTCTTTATACTTGTCTATAAACAAACATTACTTCCATAAGGTAAGTGGCTAAAAGTCAAGGTCAAAAGCCTCTAGACTTGATAACTTCATCTAGGTAAACTACTAACCCTCTCACCTTGCTAGCTATGCTAGCAATGTGGGTACTCATCTATTACCCTAACTTACCTATTTAACTAAGTGTCTAACCCTTCCCTTTATCAATATTCACCTTTGCACAATTCCTTATGACCTTCTTAAACCTTCATTAAATTTGTTCGTCTCATTTTTTTTTTCTTTTTTTTTATACAAGTCTCTTACTTTTATATCATCATTTTAT
>SNQJ01S0169586.1:0-15405 GCA_010110895.2 Picea sitchensis
ATCCTTTGAGCCTTTTCCTTTCAAACCCCAGATTGCCAGGGACGTCTCCCTTGGGATTAACCACCCTAAATAGAAAGGACCTCCCCATTGTGGTGACATTGGGTGGGGTAGGTCCCTGTTATGCCAGTTTGACCCTTATCCTCTAGTCATGTGGCTCTGATACCATTTCACCCCAGGTATGATATCAGAACTCATTCTGATAAAATCTATTCGCTCTGTTTTTGTGAGAAATATACTCTGTGTGTTAGAATTCTGTAGCAAAAGTTACTAGTTTCTGCCTGCGCAGTCGGCCAGGAGCCTGTCTAATCTTCTTTAGGGAAGACACAAGACTAAACACCCTGCTTTTCTGTGCAGAAATAGTAAAATCTACTACTATGGATTCTTCAGTTTGCTATTGTTCTGTAAATAATACTGCAGATAGTACTATTTCTACTTCTGAACCTGCCTTCTATTTAATGATCCACTACATGCCTACCATAGAAACTTTAGATCCCATAATTCAAGATATCTACAAAGGCATTAGACCCCCTGGTACTCCAAGATATGGGTTAGGGTATATAGAACAGTGTGACCGAGTCATTCCAGACTGTAGATTTTCTAATCCCTTACCCAGTGACATACAAAGACCTACTATAGATGAAATTCATAAATTTCATTCAATTATGAGGGGATGCCAAAAAGGATCTATTGATGAAAATTGGATCAAAAATATGTTAAACTAGGATTTATTTACGAATCCCGAAACAAATGACTTCAATACAGTCGTTTTAGATACTGAGAAACTTAAACTTTCTAAAGATTGGCAGAAATATATATCTGACAATAACCTGTGGATTTCTTTCTTTGAATGGAATAAATTAAACCAAAAGGCTGAAGTACAAATGATGGGAGAAAGTTATGAGATTCCTCCCAAGCATAAGTGGAAAAGTATTGAAGGGCATACTGTAGAATTTAATTCTACTTTTCCACCTTTTAAGGGTATTGTCCTAGAGGACAATAACAGAGAAGTTAAAGCAGTTCATCTGCTGCTTTCTGAGGAAGCTATACAGATTTCTGGAATTGATAAAAGAGTCCAGTCAGTATCAGAACAAATAAACTGGACTAATACTGCCTTGAGAGGCATGGCTACCCACACATTTGTAACCAATGACTATGCTCGAAAAGGACAAATTGTAGATCTGCAAATATCTACAAATACTATTGTACATTCTGTCAATCAAATTCAAGAAAAAGTTATAGATGTGAAAGACAAAATGGACTCTGCTCTGTGCGAAATCTCTTGTAAATCTAGAGAGTCCCTAAGAAATCATGAGGAGCTTATGGAAGGATTAGGACAAGCTTTCTCTAAGATGGGAAAGACCCTGACCGAAATTAGACAGAAGGATAGTCATCCTGACAAGCCTATCCCTGACCAGTTCTTCCTTCCAAACCCCACTATCTCTATTTTGTCTCCTGTATATAAACCTTCTGAGACAGAAACCTCAAAAATATTCCCTCACCATTTTCCTCCAGAAGAAGAAAAACCAAAATCCTCTACAAAAGACCATCATTCTCTGGTGACTATCAAAAATCCTGCATACGAAAATCTACCACACCATACCAACAGACCCTCAGCTCCAGACCTGATAGGTAAAGGAAGATTGCCTGAATCACAGACATTTGCTGAAGACTGGTTCCAAGAATGGAACATTGATAGTTTGTCTGTAGCACAAATTAGACAAATGATAGACATAATGTATGTCTCTTATAAGATTATGTGCATGAAAGGAAAGACAGAAATAGAGGCATGCAGATCTATCATCCAATGCTTCACAGGCACTCTCAACAAATGGTGGGAAGTCATTTCTTCCCCTGTAATGATTGCCAAGATGGAAGCTGAAGTCCTCAGGGACGAACAGGGAGATATTGTTTATCACATTGATGGATCTCCCCATAATAACATGATTGGTGCTCTCACCACAACAATTATTGAGCACTGGTGTGGAACCGAA
The DNA here is from genome assembly GCA_010110895.2 of Picea sitchensis. Taxonomy (NCBI): domain Eukaryota; kingdom Viridiplantae; phylum Streptophyta; class Pinopsida; order Pinales; family Pinaceae; genus Picea; species Picea sitchensis. The sequence goes on from SNQJ01S0169586.1 coordinate 1,992, forward strand.
TCTGAATTAGCTGACACACATGAGCTAATCCTCATGAATATGAAGTGCAGGAAGATGTCGGAGTATGAAGAATTTCACAAAGACTGGACTCAGAGAATATTTGAAGTCCAGGATAGTCAAAACCTTCTCTGGAAGTAGGTATACTTGGCAGCTATACCAAGTAAATTTGTTGAATATCTGAAAAATGCAGGAAGTTTTCAAACTTCCTTATGAAATGTACACATGGGGGGAAATCTATTCCTTGATTACTAAAGCCTTGATCAGACTATGTACAAGTATGAAAGTCCAGAACTCTGTATCTAAGCTATCTTATCTCCCTGAACACAAATCTATTTGTGAAAAATATGTTTTATACATTACAGACCCTATTAGAAAGAAACGAAAAAAGAAAAGGGAAGTCAGGGAGGGAAAAGGGAGAAAACCCAAATACAGATATAAATATCGGCCTAGAACCCATTATTGTGAGCCTGGGGATATAAAATTAAAAACTCATACCTATCAGGCTAAACAACAAGTTCAGTGTTGTATATGTGGGAAACCTGGGCACATGGCTCATAATTGCCCAGATAATATAGCCTCTAGAAAATCAAAGGGAAGACTCTCAGAACAAAAGGCTAAAGAGGCTCAAGAAAAAAGACAAGTGGCTCTAAGGGTGCACTGTAATAGGTGTGGATCCGATGATCATGAAACCAACCAGTGTCCTTATAACCCATTCAAAAGAGAAGAAGTCCATCTTCTACAATAAGGATGTTGTTCAGACTCTGATAGTACTTTTGAGTTTCATTATAGCTCAGAAGAAGAAATATTAATCAACCAAGATTGCAATTGCAGAAATCTGAATTTTTATTCTTGCAAAAGTAGTACTGACAGTTCTGAATCTGAATCAGAGCTAGAGATCAAGAGAAAATTAAAAGTCTGTATGTTCCACAACACAAGAGATCAAGAAGCACAAATGCTGGCTCAAATCAAGGCCTTGCCTGAAGGTGAAATGAAAAATTCACTTCTTGATACTTTTGTGAAAACTGTAAAAACTGAACAAAGGGCCAAAACTGTTGAACCCTTTAAGAGAGAACCTTTGTTCATTGATGCCTCCTTTGACAGAAATACCAACACTTTCATAAAATTTAACAGAGAGGCAAAATTACATAATACCTCTGTGACCGATCTAGCTAAGGAGGTACTTCTATTGAAAAAATAAATTTCTGCACTAAAAGAAAAAATCAAGAGAATGGAAGAAGAAGCTGAATATAGCTTTAAAATTGATTCCTGGGCTAGACAGGAAATCAAAGAAATCAAAGAAAAATTGGACTCAATTCCCCGACCATTAGAAGATGCCCCTTTTGAGAGTCCAAGGTCAGTAATGAGAGAGAAAATGGCTGCTCATATGCAAGGGCTAACATCCATGAAAATCATGCCCATCAGATTTCAAAAATACCAGGTCAGGATCAAGCTAGAAATTAATGGAGAAATATTCAAGTTGAATGCATTATTGGATACTGGATCAGATATGAATTTGGTAAATAAAATCCTGATTCCTGCAAAATATTGGATTCCCAGTAATTATTCTGCCATAGGACTGGGAAATGTAAATACTAATATGTATTATGAGATTCCTAAAGACATTTTTCTATTTGATGAATACGCCTTAGGAATGAAGTATTTATTAACAGATATGCCAGTTGACTGTATTCTGGGTACACCATTCCTCTCTGCAGTAGAACCTCATGGTTCTTATCAAAGTCATACAGGTGATCCAAGGTACTTTATTACTCTACCTAGTATTAAAGGTCATCCTCCCAAAAGAATAGAATTACCATTCATATCAAAATCTCACGCCCAAATTGCTTACTGTTATAAAAGTATGGTAATTATAAATACTTGGGATGACTACAGAAATGGTCCAGCTACTCATTATCTAGATGACAATACTCCTTGGGAGACCTACAAAGAAAATTGGGTACCAAATTGGCAATTAAGATCTTCAGAAGGAATAGAATTCAGTTTGTCAGGATTCTCAAGGAATACCAGCATTCATGTGATACCCCCACAACACATAATTGGAAGAATGCATCATGCATCCACAATTACTTCTAGACAAAAGATGGTTGAAATGGGTGATCTTAGCAGAATCAGATCTGCTAATAGAGAATGGTTTTTTCAACAAACCCAAACTTGGCAAGAAACTCCAGCATGGAATTTCTTTCAAATAAATAGAATGAGAACTCTGCAATCTTGGCCAAATCAGGATCCACAGGAAAGATTGTTTGAAATAAACTATTTACAATAAAAATCAATGTGGTATAATGTCTACTTGTGGACATATAGGTACAGATACTACTACTCTATGATCAAATTTTCTGTGCCATTTATTACATTTCCTGAACCTGATTGGTTATCAAATTGGTGGCAAAAATTTGGGTTACATCCAAGTGGAATACATCCTGATGTTACTGAAACCGCTCAGATGTTTCTATTCCCAAACAGGAGTCTCCAGACTGTCAGTGACCTCTATTCTGAAGAAGAATACAAAATGATTTTTATCAGAGAAAGACATCCATGGATTATCAGAACCAGGTATGTACTTCAACAAGATGAAGATAGTGACGAAGACCCAGAATTATACCGAGAAGTGTATACTCAACATTGGGACCCTTATAGATTCTGTCACTTCCATGATCATCCAATGGAATGATAATTGTCTTACTGCCAGACAGCTGGTGGCAGTCGGTTTTCGTGGGTTGACGTAACCAATTCCACATTGTAATCACATGTATTCATGTCTAAATGGCCGACAATGGTGCCATTCGGGTTTAGTGGGTTACCGTAATCAACCTCCACTTTGTAATTATTGTCCTTCTGTAATAATGAGCATCTTGGAAACTCGGAGCACTTCTCCGACTTTGGGCATGGTTTGACCCGCATTTCCAAGATTCTCTCCTTTATGTCATGTTCTGTCTGTCCTTTGATCGGGGAATCTTGCACGACTACCCCGTTAGAATTTACTTTCGGTTGATAGGAAATAAAGTTTATGATTTGGTTGGAGGATCCTGCATGATCTCTACCGCCAAATCCATAAAGCAAGATTTAGTGGTCGACATACGGGACCAAGTGTCTTGGCGAGTCTTTTCTTCATGATGAATCTTCCTTCACGAATTTGTATAAAGGAAGGATAAGAGCTCATTCTCAAGAGGAGAAAAACCATAGAGAGATAGAGTCAGTCAGTCCGAGCCTCTAAGCTTCCCTTCTGTCTGAACCTTTGTGTCCTTCTTTGAGTCTGTAATCAAGATTGTGAGTGTGAGCGAATACGAGCATCCTGTTCTTGCTCTGTGCATCCTGCACAAAGTTGTAATACCATGGCATTATGCTCTGATTTTAATATAAAAGTCTTCCGCATATATGTGTTCATCTCTGAGTTTCAATTATTGTCTTTGTAACATGCACTCATTGTGATTTTTCTTATTTGCCTGTATTTGCACTCAGTGTTCCTTGGTACTGTCTGTTGAAGCTCACTCATCTGGAGATAAAGTTCACTGGTAGCTGGTGTAAAGTGTCTGCCGAGCACTGGTAGTATGTCCCGCGAAGGCAAGGAGGCCGCTATAGGGCAGTTGTAGGTGCAGAGATTCACTAATAACCAGCTATAGGGTTCACATAAGGCTGCAAAAGATTGGTGGAGTCCAAGTGCTGGGGTACAGTAAGCGGACAGAGTAAAGCGGTTAACCCGACGATATTGGCTCTGCCGAGAGTAGCAGAAATCAGAAGACCAGATAGCAAGAGGAGACAGTGCATGAGACAAGTCTGATAGTCAAGCTTCAATCTCTGACAGAGGAGGCCTCTGACAAGCTGTTCGAGGAGATCAACTTACAAATACCTAAACATTTAGTTAGAGAACAAACAATTAATGCCATGCTCACTCATTTTTGTAAAGTTTAAATTTAACAGTTCCACCCATTTTATACTATTACTCCACACGCTAAAATTTATAATAATGAAATAACGGTTGCAATAACTTTATGATAACGATTGTTATTATTTGCATATTTGCCTTATTAAGTAATATCTACAACCCTTGAAATATGTAAAATTGTATAAATAAGCAAATTTGTTATGTGATGTGAACAATTTGATAATATTTTTAAATTGTTAATATTCTTTTAAATGTTGATTTTTTTTTTAATAGACATGTTAAATTGAGAATGGAATTATACAAGTAAATAAGAATTGCAACAATTTATAATGTTATTATTTGCATATTTTCCTTAATATCTACAATCCTTGAAATGTGTAAAATTGTATAAATAAGCAAATTTATTATGTGAACAATTTTATAATATTTTAAAATTGTTAATATTCTTTTAAATGTTGAAAAAAGTTTTAAGAGACATGTTAAATTGAGAATGAAATCATACAAGTAAATAAGTGTTTATATAGAGATAATTTCTATGGTTTGAATTATATTATTGTATTATGTTTTATGGTTAGAAGCATAGATATGAATGATATGAGAATGTAAAGAAAATTAAGGAATTTTTATAAAAAAAAATTAATTTGATTTAGTTAATAATGTTCATTTAGAATTGAAGTTGATTTATGGTGATCTTGGAGAGCTTCTCTTAATGCTTTTCGAGCACAGGAAACAAAATTCTGAAGAATCACAAGTAATCACTTACCCTCTTAAGGTCCTATAGACCAATTCGGTCTTAGTGGACATTAATCATCATCATCATGAAATAATACAATATGTAAAGATGATAAGGGAAAAGTGAAAGCACATCTGAAGGGAAAAATAATCTAAAGAAGGAAGAAGAAGAAGAAAATAACCAAGAAGCACCAACCCAACAAGTTGGGGAACAATAAAGAAGTTCAAGAAGGAGATTGCATAGCCGAAACAAATGCGATCTAGAGAAGCGCTTCTAGCATTCAAGGCCACAAAGAAAAATGCGATGAGCATGAGGCCATGACACCCATTAGATCTACAATACTTCACAGGTCTATCATGTGAGCTTAGAATTTGGTCATGGTGCATCTTCCTACTAGTTCCAAAGGGCTAGAAGTAAGGGGTAGTTGACCTGATGCATGTCAGTTTGGGGAACCGGCCTCTGATGAGTCATTGATGAATGTACGAGAGGAAGAGGGCAAAGCATATATGGTCCTCATAATCCATGAGTGAATTTTCCTCTAATCTCGTAGAGAATCAAGTGAATATATGAAGAGACAAAAGAATTTTCCTCTAATATCGTGGTATGAAGAGCATCAAAATACAAAGTGGTCCTTAATCTAAGCCTCTAAGGAGAAAACCTAGAAAGTATGATGCTCCCAAGGAATATATGATTTGTCTCAATGCAAATTTGTTGGGAGAAAACTCTAAGCTAGGTAAGAGGGACCCTCATGCCAGAAGGCAGTTGGAGTTTGGTGTACTCTAGGGGTTGAATGGGCCCATCATTGCACTAGAGATACAAGATATGAGTAGTGTTAAATTTTGGGAGAAAGCAGTTCTCTAGGCTCAAATCATGAGGACCGAAGGTAAACTATACAATTATCAATTCAAATAACCTTGTTTATCTTGCCCTTGGAGAGAATATGAGCATTCACTAAAAAACTATGCAAGGTTGGTCTGTCAATATTAAGGTCAATGAGGTGAAGCAATGAAGAGGCTCTCATATACCAACATGAATTGATCCCATGCTCTACCTGTTTTCCAATAGAAAATTCGCTCGAAATTATATATTAGAGAATAATTTCATTTACATCTGTAAGATCATTTCAAAAAATAGTTCTCAACTGATCCATCAGTACTACAACTTTCCCCAGCCAATAAAGCAAAAAACTCAGGTCCCTAATGACACCAAAAGTGTTATCCACAAGGGATATCAACACAGTCAATCAAAGAAGGCCTATAACAAAAATATCATCTCCACGATAGACACCTAGACTATGAATCCCGGATAAAAAAAACTGCACTAAACATTTGAAACCCCCAGAGCCTTCAGAAGAGATTTAGGTGGAATACTGGACCTGATGTCCCATCATCCACAGTGTAGTAAGTTAAATTTCCTTTTTGATACAGTAGGCCTTGTTTGGAAAGGTGATATGCTTCCTTGTTGTAGTCCTTGAAAATATGGTGAAAGCTAATTTCTTGGAAATTTGTGGTCATTGCCTTGGTTCTGCACTTCCAACCTTCGATATCAATAACATGTAAATTGGATTTTTGATTCAGCCAATATATAATCACCTTGGAGTCCCCCATCAATTGTATCTTTGTGATTTTCCATAGTTTTGCAAGAGTTAGAGTTACCTAGGCCCACATCAACTCAACTTTAGTATTTGTACCGATCCCACAATTGATATGCCATTCCATTTGAAAACATGCAAATCTGGTATTTTTGTAACACCTCCAGCTCTGCAAATCGTTCCACCTCTAATAGAGGCCCTGTCAAAGAAATCTATAGTGGAACCCTCAAGCTCTGTAATTAGACTCCATCTCATAGTGTTCAATTTATGTGATTGTGAGCGGAAGTTGAGCGCTCCAATAGTCTTACAAGCCACCACCCAATCCAAGGGCTTTTTCTCCTAAAAAATAACTTGGTTTCTCTCAAGCCAGATAAACCAACATGTGATCACAACCAAATTATTAGAGACCGTCTTATCTATCGCCCAGGAGGCAATGCAATCATTAAAAGTGTTCCCATCCCATCATTTTTTTACTTTAAGGATGAAGGACGTTCTGGCCCAAACAGTTTGAGTAAAGGAGTAGTGCACAAACAGATGGTCAATGTCTTCATTATTGTTTTTACAAAGAGGACATATACTAGGTCCTTGCCATCCTTTTTTTTGTAAAATTTCCCAGGATAATATCCTATTTTCGGCCGCCATCCAAATAAAAAGTTTAATCTTCAGCTGAATGTTCCACTTCCATAAATTTACTTTCCAACCGCTCCAGATTAGGAAATCCTGGGTAGAGATGAGAGCTAGATATATATTTTTAACTGTTATGTTCCCTATGGAGTCTCCTCCCGTCCATAGGAGAGTATATTTGGTACCCTGTAGAAATACACCATCTCCATTTAACACATTAGAATAGGTGTCCCATTCGGACGCTAGATTACCTGTCAAACCTAGTTCTGCGCTGCCAATCCAAGACTCAGCTAAAGTAATGGAATTTTGAGAAGCCATAGCTAGAGCTAAGACTGTAATTTTCCTTTGATTTAAGATAGTGATAATATCTTCCGAGAGAAAGGATTTTTCTCTTAAGCCAAGACTCCTATCTCTGCCAATATTTTTGAGATGTCCCGATCCTAGCGACCAACTTAGCCAGTGAATTATGACATGAACAGATTGAACTAGGCTAGTCCAAATTCTTGAAGTTGACCTGAACTTATGTGTAGCCAACATGTACCAGTTGATAACAGTGGTATTTGGTAAGTATTTGTCGCTTAATACCTTATGCCAAATGCCCTCCTGCGTTAGAACCCACCAAAGCATGTTCACTGTCAGAGCCGTGTTGAACATAGCAAGGTTCCTGAGACCACAACCTCCATTCTTTTTTGGTCTTGAGAGTATATCCCATCTACACATGTGGAATTGCTGAGTATCCTTGTGACCGTTCCAGAGAAAGTGAAACATCAATTTTCTGATCTTTGATAGAACTGATCGGGGGATAGTTTCCATCAACATCTAGTATATCGACTGTCCTTCCAACACAGTTTTTACAAGGATGTATCTACCTCCCAAGGAAAGCCATCGGTTTCACCATATGCCAATCTTCTTTGTTATTCTGGCCACTAACCAATCCCAATCTTCAGCCTTTTGAGCGCCAGTCTTTAGATAGTAACCCAAATATTTGAATCCCAAAGATAATTCACTAAAGGTGTATGGAAGGAAGCTCTTGAAAGGGGCAAGTTCGATATCCGAGAGGCCTTCATAATGTACTGTAGTTTTGGATTGATTAACCATTATCCCAGAAGCTTTACAAAATAAACAAATAATTTTGTCAATTTCCCACCATTCTTGCAAAGTAGCTCTCGTCATAATAAGAACATCATCAACGAACAGTAAATGAAAAATCTTATATAAGCGTGATACTTTTATACCTGTTAGGATACCTTCACCGATGACATTTTTTAGTAGTAAGATCAGACCCTCCATAACCAGGATAAAGAGCAGTGGTGAAAGTGGGCACCCTTGACACAGTCCCCTGCCGCTTCTAAAAAAATATGTTGCCTCACCGTTAATCATAACAACATAGGAAGATGAAGTCATGCATGCCATGATCCAATTGGTCATCTGGATCCTGAACCCCACATTTATAAGGATAAGTCTTAATAGTTCCTAGTCAATACAGTCATAGGCCTTCCTTAGGTCTAGTTTTAAAACCAAGGACTTTATTTTTTTCTTTTTTATACTGTGTAAACTTTCATGAGTCGTTCCAATAGCATCTTGAATCCTCCTACCTTGAAGAAATCCCAACTATTCAATAGAGAGTGAATTATAAAGGAAAGGTTTGATCTGACTTGAAATGATTTTTGAAATCACTTTATAACACAAATTGCACAAGGAAATCAGGCGGAAGTCATCAAATGAAATTGGCTTATTAGCCTTCGGGATCAAAGTAAGAAATGTCGAATTTAAGCTTCCCACAACATAACCAAGCCTTCTCGATTCTTCCACCATATCAAGGAGATCCTCACCGACTATATCAAAAAAGAAGGTGAAAAACTCAGTCGACTAGCCGTCCGGCCCGAGGCTCTTATCTTTTTTGAAATTAAAAAGAACTTGCTTTAATTCTTATAAAGTATGCTTGATTCCTCATCATTTACCATTCGTGGATATACTCCCACGATATTTATTTGTTCAGTGGCATTAATCGTATCCTGTGCTCTATAAAAATATTTGTAATGATGGACTGTTGCCTCCTTAATGGATCCCTGCTCTGAAATAATAACGCCATTTCCATCAATGATCTCCTAGATGTGTTTTTTGGTCCTATTGTGGCTTGCCAAATTATATAAAAAAATTGTATTATTGTCCCCACTAGTCAACCATATAGCTCTACTATAGAGCCTCCACTGTTCTTCTGTACCTCTTAGAATCTCATTTCGATCAAGTTCCCGCTGTTGTAGAAGCTTTCCTTCTTCAAGGTTTGTAGGACCGCCCACCAGTCTCAAGAGCAATTCCTTAATATCATATTCTAGAATCCTCAGTTTTTCATTCTTCCTTAATAAACTATATTTATACCACTGTTTTGAATTAGTCTTTAGAACTTTTAATTTCTATACCAATCTATTCTGACTGCCACCTTTGGAACGGAAAATTGGATCCTTCCAAATTTTATGAACTAAATCTACATAATCTTGTTCCTTCATCTAGTGAGCATTCATTTTAAAAGGATACGCCTTGTAGATAGGAAGAATTTCCAGTTGTAAGAATACAAGAGCGTGATCCGAGATAAATGGAAATTTGACCCACGACCTGTAGATGCTCGCTGCTAATAATAACTCTTCATACACTAGACATCGATCCAGTCTCCTTACCACCGCTTCATGACCAAATTGACCGTTCCGCCACATTGGAACCATTTTTGCTGGTTTTATATCTATAAGCTTTCTGGACATAAATAAATCTCTGTAAAATTCATCCGACGAACCATGTCCAGTTGATCCACCCCAGACCTCATCCGAAGATAAAACAATGTTCAAATCTCCAGCTATAATCAAATTCTTAATGGCCAGAATACCATTTTCTTCCATTGACCGGTAGAAGAGTTTCTGTTCCATGCATGGTCCATAAATATTAAGTAGAGATAATTCCTGCTTATCTTTGTAACACTTGCCTGTTAACAGAATGCCAGTGATGGTAAGAAAGGGAACTAGATCAAAACAAATAGGATCCCAAGAGACTAATAATCCCCCCGAAGTACCCACAGAGTTAACAACACATGAAACCCAGGACGGGCGCAATGCATGCATGAAATCTCTAGCTTTCTGAGCAAATACCAGAGTTTCTTGAAGAAAAACTATTTCCGATCGGGAGTTATCCAAAATTCGCCTAACTGAGATCACTTTGAGGGTGCCTTCGATCCCTTTAATGTTTAAGGATATAAAAAACATCACTTAGCCCATGCCAGGGATTTCATTGCTCTAAGAGGCCCACAATCAGTGGAGGAAGGGGTAGAATCAACAGTCTTTGTAGATAATACAACCAATATTTTTGGGTACTTCGGGTCTTTATAGGGGAGTGTTTTATGCCCAGTCCTCTTGACCATGCAAATTCTTTACCACTCCCTTCAGTATGTAACCCGGATGAGTTATCCTCCGAAACCTCAGCAGGACAAATGACAACCTTCGCCAAATAAATTGGCAACTTAATGGAAGTGTTATTATCCCGGATAAAGGGGATTAATGAGTCTAGGATCGCACTGAGTGTAGGATCGTCCTCCTCAAATTATCTGTAACCGGGATGCATAGGATTATCTAACGTTTTCGACGAAGAGTGGACTGGATTAGTTAAAGGTAGTCGAGAGCTACATAGCTGTAGATACTAAGACTCACCAGCTATAGAACAGGGGATAAAAGGTGAGCTAGGAGAGGCGGTTCATAAAACCATAGATTCGTGAGTTGGGGAGGGAATGGGACTTTGTGTAAAGGCCGAAACCTCCAGAGGTGGTTTCTTGGAAACAATACCTCCATTAAGAAGTTCAGTGTTAACAGTAGTAGATGAATGGAGCCAGTGTGACTTTTATCGGAAGACCCGGTAAAAGAACCCACAGGTGACGTAATTGGAAATGTTTCGTCAGCGGGTCGAAATCCACTCTCCACCATTTAAGCATTAAGTTGCTTCCCCCATTAACCCAAGAATTATCAAGTAAACGTGTAGCATCTTCCGGAGTTTTACAAATAAGCCCATCCACCCTTTCGTTAGGTAGAGTATATCCGACGAATATCCCAAAATAGGAGCCCATTGTTCTTTAATATAGACTGAAGTATTAACATTACTTAGATATGAGTAAGAAAATATACCTACCACTCTAGAGTGCCAACCTACAGGCTTCCTCTAAGCCCACGTCCGAGCCTAAAACCATATTCCTTACCTTCCCATTTGTTTTCCATGCTTTCCTCCGGATGCTAGTCGAGTGAGGATTTTTGTGGGTAAACCTTACTCTCTCCAACAGGTAAGCAACCTTTTCGCTCAGATGCGAAGCCTGTGCAGTCGATTGAAACTTCTCTGTCTGAGAGGGGTATTGAGCAACAGGAGGGGATGTAATGTGTTTTGTGAGTATCGAATCCTGGGTTCCAGAAGGACCTTGGTCATATGTCAGATTTGTTGGCGTAAAGCCTAGCTTTGTCGTCAGATCAACTTCTAAATTGAATGATGGCCCCAGTACACCATCTAGTGCATCGAACCTCAAGAAGAGGCCCTCGTGATGCCACTCCAACTTGTCCTCAACGTCCATTAAACCCGCAACATTTTTTTCAAGGTCGTTGATAGTTGGGAAAGACATGTGGCCTCCACTGAGCTTAGAAAAATAAATAGGTTCAGTTTCTTAGATAGGAAATTAACTAGAGGAGCCAGTCCTAGAAAAATGAGAGAAAAAAGACCATTGCAGTAATAACTCTCGTAATAAATAATCATAAACCAGGGGAAAACGAAAAACCGCTAAAAAACCAGGTGATGGAAATAATAGAGCTAATGTCTCTGAGGTTAACAGTTCTAACGAATTCCACTATGTTTACTAAAGACTACTGAAAAAACCTACTAATCTATCAAACCCTTAAGAAGAAATTGGTTTAGTGAGTAGCGCTAAAAACTAGAAGGGTAAAACAAGCCCATTTTTCCCCAAATGGCTACAAATCGTTCAAACTACTGATGACCCAAGCATAATACACCAACCTCATGCTACATCTACTCAGTAGCAAAAGCTTCCATTGAAGGAGTTTACCCATCCTCGGTTCCCGCCTGGAAATTGTAACAAACTTAAAATCCCATGGGGACATCTATCCATAAGTTGTCAACATTGAGAAAAGCTTAAAAAAGAATAAATGAACAAGATCCCATGCTCTACCTACTCCATAAGGATTTGAGAACAAGATATGGATATCTAAGAAGACCAATATATTAATTCCCCATCTATCAAAACATGTGTATCATTGTCACCATAGGAAATATCAGATAAGCACTTAGTGGAGCCGTGCATAATTGATCCGAAATCGGATCCAGAAGCTTGATAGGGCTTGAAAAATGCTTAAAAATGAAAGTGCTTGGAATGCGACGAAACCTATGCCATTGCGTCTGTCTCGTCTTCCTGATTCCGGTGGTATATTTACTTCGTCAAACGGACTCCGTATGGAGAAGATATTGCGTTTTGTCCGATAAGGCAAACATGCAAAAAAAATTGCTGACTGTGCAGTCCATACAGTTTGTACGGATGCTGACATGGCAGGTTCGTACAGTGACACGTGGCATGTCCGTACAGATACACGTGTCAGGTCCATACAATGACACATGGCATCTCTAGGGAGTGACACGTGGCATGCAGTTTTGGTCGATTTGGTGTACGGTTGGACGTATCCGAAAGTGACACGTGTCACCACTGAAAGGGTGACACGTGGCAGGGTGACGTCAGCAGCTGATGTGGCATGCTGATAGGGCAGGCTGACTGGGCAGTACGACGATTGACGTGGCAAGTTGATGTGGCAGTACGGCTCTGGCACGTGGGCCAATCGACGGTTGACAAGTGTCATGTTCTGGTTGGTTTTTAAGGTGCCACGTGGCCCAGTCATGGGCTGCCACGTGGCACCGTATGATTGGTTATTTGGTTATGGTAAAATTATTGTGGTTTGGCCGGGGGTCGAACCCACGACCTCTCGGTGGGCAGAGGACTGGAGGGGCCGGGCTAACCGCCCGCCCTATGGGTGACTCTTGTTAGCTATACCGCATAAATTGTATTTAAATTTGAATTAAAGTTTAAGCCGCGGGGGAAAGGGTCGGGGCTTATCCCCAGCCCTCGACATACATATAACCATGACCATATGACCCGGATGCCAAACCGACGGGTGCGCGGGAGTTGTTGAGCCACGGGCCTATGCTTTTCGCCATATGACTCGGGCACTATTCCATAACGGGCGCGGGAGGTTATGCTGTTAGGCCCCGGGGTCCTATTCATTTGCCATAAGACCGGGAGCAGGCGCACGAAAAGGGGGCCAGCGCATGGCGCATGGCCATATGGCCTCCCCATATGACCGAGAAAAAGGGGGCGTGCGAGAATCAGGGGGCGTGCGCCCAAATGAAATTTATAAAGTGGGTTTTTTTAACAAGAATTTGGGTTTATTTGTTATTAATATGCCTATTTTTGGTTGATTCCCTCCATTTTTGGGGGATATTGGGCATTTTTGGAGGCCAAATTCTTGGAGGAAGTTGGAGA
>SNQJ01S0169586.1:21751-37584 GCA_010110895.2 Picea sitchensis
ATAAATATATATTTTTATATGAGTTATATTTGAGATTAAAAAAATAAAAAAAAACATTACAAAATTTATTTTATTTTTATATTTTGAGTTATAATAAAGGATATTAAGCATCTCATATATACATTCAGGTTCATATATATGTTAAGTAATTTATTTTTAAATTTTATTTCAAAATATAATTTGTTGAATTAATTTATGTTAATATTACATTAGTTTTAGGCATAAATATTGTACATTTTATTTATATTTAGTTGTAAAATGTATTTAACTTTTTTTTTTATAATTTTATTAAGTTAACTTATACCAAGTGTCACCACAACTTTAAACAAAAACATTACATATCTCTCTCATATTAATATTAAATTGAGTTATACAATATACCTGGATAGAATAATAATAATAAAAAATTATTCAAATGTGTTTTTTTATTTCACACAACATTAAATAATATCTCATATTAAGAAAAACCAACGAAATAGATTCCTCCCCAAAAAAACTTTGGAACATCAAATAATATCATAGTAAAAAAGGGTCAACTTCATAGATTCTCTTAAAAGAAATAGAATTTCATTTCTTTAACCATCATGCATGATTTAATAATTCCATTGTATAACCTTATTTATGGATGTTATGGCCTACTTTGAGTGGGTTGAAGGATAATGATCCTTAAGGTTGCTCATGGTAATAAGTATCATTTGAATTTTAAATGATTACATTTACTGATCAAATTTGAAGAGTTAGTATTAGTTTCAATTTGAAATGTATATCCAATCCTTCCATAATGAAAAATTGTAAAAGTAGTTGAAATTTATTTGACAACATTAAACTAAAGTATACACTTCTTAAAAAAATGCTAAATAAAATATTCCTCCCAATATTTTACAATGTTAAAAACTAAACAACCATTTAATAAATAAATTGCAATTTCAATAAAATTTAATAATAAGTATATTTTGTAATTTCAATTGTAGCCTTTAAATAACATAAAATAAATAATTTCCATGAAAAAAAAATGCACTTATTTAGAGGAATTTCAAAGTGTTAAAGATAACAACACAAAGTGTTTCACACAATGGACATTTCAATGGACACACATACAAGAGAGGACTTACTCTATATGTCCATATAATGGTTAAGCATTGCATCTTAGATCCATATCTCCACCATATCACAAAGCATGACCACATACTCTCAATTGGTGCATCTGGTATATTAGTTGTAGATCACATTTGGAAAGAAGAAATTGTAGCAGACCTTGAGGCCTTTGTTAAAGAGGAGGTTTTTATCAAAACACTATAGAGCCTAGAAGAGAGATTACTTTTTTAAAAGCTAGAAGAAGGACTAATACTCTAAGAATATGGAAATATAATATGATTGCATACATCATTGATTATTTGGGATAATATGTTCATGATTTCTAACTTCTTAGGTCCATACAAACAAGAGATAAAGGAAATTATTTATCAAGACCACTGAGTTTATTATTATTTTTAAGATTGTTGATTGAGCACTTTATCTTTTAAAACAAACAAACTTTTCTGGTAGAGTAGATGTTAGTGTTAGAAAAAATAGGATCGTAGAGTAATAAAGTAAAACAAATGCAGAAATAAAACACATAAGATACACAATACAATAGAGACACAAATACACATTGTTCACCCAATGTGGGCTACGTCCACTAGAGAAATTGCCAGGTCTTTCCTTTTTTTTATCCAACAAATGAAGGGATACAACCTACAACACATTCGTTGTAACTTCATCTTCTTTCTCTCACCGTCTCCTCTCTCAGAAATACAATAATCACATACTTCTTCAGGCAATACAATTCCCTCATACATAAAAGAGGGTTTCCTTCTACGGAAAAAATCCCTAACATAACTTCTACCATCAGATCTACGACCTTATAATGAACAATTCAGATTGACTACGAAATTACAATATTTAAATTGCATTAAAAAATGGCATCCCCCTCAAAATTGTGTATCCTACAAATTCTTTGACCTTGATATGAATTAGGAAGATAATCAAGCTCCACAACCAACAATCTCCCACTTGGAGACTGATCACAACAACACCACTGCTATTGTACCTGCTGGACTATGATCCACCTTGGACCTGGAAAATTTCTCATATTCACCTTCATGCTTGAAGACCAACTGAAACTAAGTAGGAACTCAGTTTCTCCCTGGTTACTACCTTTTTTATCATGTCAACAGGATTATGACTAGTATGTAACTTTTCCAACTTCAATTGTCCATCTTCCAAAACAGACTATATGAAATGGTACCTGAGTTGTATATGCTTAGTCTTAGAATGGAAGGCTGATTTCTTTGCAAGATGAATGTCACTTTGGTTGTCACAGTACAATCTATTATTATCCTACTACTTTCCCAATTCCTCCATAAACCTATGTAACCAAATCATCTCTTTACTAGCCTATGTAGTAGTAACATACTATGCTTCCATTGTTGAAAGTGCAACAACCTTTTGTAGTTTAGAAATCCAACTTACTGTTGTTCCACCTACAGTAAAAATAATCCATGTAGTTCTCCTCCTAATATCTTTATCACCTGCTATATTTGAATCAACATATCCCTATAGAACAATGTCTAAACATCCAAAACATAATGCGTGAGTACTAGTACCTCTCAAATACCTGAGAATCCACTTTACTACCTCATAATGTTATTTACCTAGATTTTTCATATACTTGCTCACAACTCCCATTGCATGTGCAATATCTAGTCTTGTGTACACCGTCGCATACATCAAGTTGCCAACTGTTGATGAATACGGGACCCTGGACATGTATTCTATCTACTCCCATGTCTTGGGACACATTTCCTTGGTTAATTTGAAATTGTTGGACAAAGGTGTACTAATTGGTTTTGCATTATACATTCTAAACCTCTCCAACACCTTCTCTATGTACTCACCCTGAGACAATGTCAATTTGTGATTTCTCATGTCTCTTGTTATTCTCATACCAAGGATTTTCTTTGCATCACCCAAATCCTTCATCGCAAATGAATTAGTTAATTTCTTCTTGAGCACATTTATATCCTGCATATTAGACCCTGAAACAAGCATGTCATCTACATACAATAGCAATATAATATAGCTTCCATTTTCTAGCCTCTTAAAATAAAAACAGTGATCAAAATGACATCTACTATAACCTTGTTCTGTCATAAACTTGTCAAACTTCAAATACCACTACCTTGGAGATTTATTTAGGCCATAGAAGCTCTTCTTCAATCTACATACTGAATTCTCCTTCCCTTTGACCTCATACCCTATGGTTGTTGCATATAAATCTCTTCATCCAAATCCCCATGGAGAAACATTGTTTTTACATCTAATTGTTCAAGATGCAAATCTTCTACTACCGTAAGACTTAAAATGGTATTAATTGAAGTCATTTTAACAACATGAGAAAATATTTCATCAAAATCTATACCTTTCTTCTGTGCAAACCCCTTTACAACAAGTCTGTCCTTGTACCACTTTTTTCCTCCATCTTATTCCTTCAATCTGTAAACACCTTTATTCGGCAATGCTCTTTTTCCTATAGGAAACTGAACCAAGTCCCAAGTTTGGTTATTTACCAAGGAATCCATTTCCTCTTTCATGCCTTGCTCCCACTTCTTTTTGGTGTCTACATGCATTGCCTCTTCATAACTTTCTAGTTCACAAGAATCAGTCAACAATAAATAATACAATGAAGTAGAGTATCTTTCAAGGGGTCTAATTAACTTGGTATATCTTCTAACAACACTTGCAAGAGTTTGAGGTACCCGTTGCTCCTATTGTTGTGCATTTTTATGTTCTGGTACCTTTGGAGTTTCTTTTTCAATGATCTCATCAAGTAATGTGTATTCTTATTTTTCTTCTTCATGTTTCCTTCCCTGCAATAGATCTTTGTACATGACCTTCTCATTGAACCTTTGTACATCTCTACTCATAATTATTTTGCGATTTTCATAATCCCATAAGCGATAACCAACATCATTAACACCATATCCAATAAAGGTACACTTCTTGGATTCTACTTCAAACTTTGTTATATTTTCTTTATCAATATGGACAAATGCTTTGTTGAGGAAAAGCTATGAAATCATCTTACTCAAGCATTTTCAGATTTTGCTTGGCTAAAGAAAAATAGACGGGAATATCACCCTATGTTTATAGGCAACAAAAATAACATCCTAACTCACAAGTATTGATTACCAGTGCTTAGGCTAGTCTTTTATAAGTAAAAAGCTTGCTGGAAATTCACTTTTTTTATGATTTTCTGAATATAACAGTTGTCAAAATAAATGTAGAGACAAAAGTAAAGACACCACGAAGATAATCAAGACAGATGAGACATAAAGCAATCCTTTATTTCATTCCAATTCACCAAAGAGTAATTCCTTTTACAAAATTTCATGCAAAAATTTCGGACCAAAGTCAAACTTAGACATCCTTGATAGAACATACAAAAGGACCTCTGACAGAAAATAAAAAATTGAACTCTAAAAGCTGGAGCAGCTTGCCACCGATTGTTGCCCACTCGACTCTGCACAATAGCCTTTGTCAATCATGCAAACTAATTCACAAACATACAAGTTTACATAGACTATCAAAGATAGATCAACACCTCTGAAAAACAAGTGTCTGAATGATGTAATTCAACCCTGAATCTTGTTGTCTACAATAGGACCTTGCTATCATAAAAGAGAATTAGGCTTATGATAAATTAAGGAATGAATGAAAACTGAACTATCTCAGTATAAACTCAAAGAGAAAACCTTAGTATGCTTCTCCTTCTATCCTCCCTTTTCCCTTTTTCCTTTAAGCAAATTAGAATTGGTTCAAGTAGTTGAACTACCTCATTAGTTAAGTTAACTAAAGACTCAACCAACTTTTTAGTTAGGGGGAAAAGTAATAATCATAATAAGGGTTATAAATAAATAACAACTAGTAGGTGGGACCCCTTGTGACTCCCTTTATCACATAACAATCATAACATAACTAGTTAATTAAGCAAAACACCCCTCCTTGTGACTCCCATCATCACAATAACATTTGACAATTTAGCTCATTGACATTTGAAATTATTTTCATAAAAAATATATTACTCCTATATCCCAAAAAACCTGTTGTCCAAAAATCTGAAGTCATCTGTTCTCATCAATAGACAAATAAATAAAATTTAAAATCCATATTTTCCAGTCTATGAGGCAATCTTTCCTTCGTTACTACTATCACCCTTTAAACTTTTTGAATTTGCCTTAGGTTGTGTGGAGCCTTTAGGCCTAATCTCGTTGATTGCATGAGAGCAATCGTCCCTCCATTGCACGCGGGAGGTCACTGATTGATCAGAATCATTTGAAGGTGAGAAAGGGGAGGTAGTAGCTTTCTCTTTGACAGGGGCATAGCGAGCCTCAAGTTTCAGCCTTTTATTTGAATAGCTCATTCATGTATGCATAATTGATTAGCAAATAATTCCTTTAATAACCAAACATGGCAACTCCTTCAAAATATTAAATAGACTTTGGCTCAGCAACATATCAGACCCATGCAATCCAATCCATACAAAATTTTTAACTGTTGTCACTGAGTAGGGGGTGAGCAAAGGTCCTAGGATATGCAAGGGGTTTGTATTGAGCGAAAAATGATAAAATGAGGGGGAAAGAAACATGATTACCACTCAAAGACAATCAACAATCAACAATCAACTGTAATGTAAATCAAAGAAACATCACTGTCATCCAACCAAGAAACTGCGACTTCAAACTACTTCAATATAGAATTCTTCTTGATGGTAATTAAATTTTAGAATTGGGAGTGAAAAATAAATGTGGGAAGGCGAGGGGATTGTAATTAGCGAAAAGTGAAATAATGGTCGGGAATGAGAACGAGTATTGTTCATAAAATTAATTAATTCATCCATAAAATCATTCCATATCAACGTAAAAAGATCCAACACCAACCAAAATCATCATTGTGTCAAAATAACAACTACTGTGTGAAATTAAAACAATTATGTGCATTAATTTGCTCATTGTTCGCAGTCAATCTGTAACACAACATCATCAAAACAAGATAGTATGCATCCCACAACAACCTGTAGAAGAGTTACGTTCTTCTCATTTATCTATTTCATATTTAAAAAAAATTCCCAAATGAATAAGCAGTCCCTTAATTCCACTTTGTTCAGTATAAAAAATCAACCACTTTCTATCAACACAAACACAGAAAGCACGCCCGATTTAACTCCTCAATTCCATCTACAATTGCAACAAGATCATACTTCCACAACACCCTTTCCTATCACTACTAAAATGTATGATATTCATTAAGCATACATAGTGGATAGTCAAACACAACGATCCATATTTAAAATGCAAAGATCCTGACTTGCCACTTAAACACACAGACAACAATCAACATTTAAACTCACACTGTGCTCGGAATACACAAACCATTCGACAAAATGCAGAGTATTAATGTGACTGTAAGGGTTCAACCACTCTGAATTTAAACATCCATAATGTTGGGCTATCAATCAATATAACGAGGTAACAACAGTGTGCCTGATCTCATAACAAAATTTGATTGAATTGCAACAAAACCATATTTAAAACCCTGTTACCCTCTATGATGGCACAATCAAATAAAAATAACATATACAGTGGATGGAAATTCCATAATCATCACGATTGTAATAACCATTTGGCCATTAAAAAAACATATCCACATTAATCATGGACTCATGTTGTAGGAACACCACACATACCCACGCATCACACATGAAGCATCACTGTGCATTAATCAATCGTAAACTAATGCTGAATTAACATTTCAATAATCTCAATGCAAAAGACAATGACTATGTATCAACCCCTTGCTTCAATCAACCAATTTCAATGCTGATCTTATCAATTAGATTGTCATAATAACCAATGCATTGACTAATTATTAAAACCAACACCAATGTCAACATAATCAACCAAGTCAAGCCAGGAACTGAACACTGTTGACAATACCTAACAACTCAAAACAATCAGCAGTATACCCAACAATTTGTTAGGGTTCCCCCTATCAAAACCCGAGCTTAAGAAAATAAGGGTTTGCTCTGTAGACCAACATAGGGAGACTGGAGCCGAATCCCATCATCGTGTGAGAACCTCCGAGACCAATGGTGCACACACACAGGGTATACCACAATGATTTCGCAGACAGGGTGACAATTCCAGTGATAGGAGAGACTAAACAGAGGATTAAAGCTTCATTTTGGCCTTGTAATGATACTGGGAACACGCAGGGTATAACCCTCGTGGCTCCCCCAATCAACCAACTAACAATGCTGAGATGGAACCAAGTCGAGAAGAAGAAATATAACCCATTGTGCAACCATCAGTAGCATGCAAAATCCATACCCAAGTGAAACAATGCGCAATGACACACGGTATTTCAAAATTGGTAAACCCCATAACAACAAAAGACTGGGTGAGGAGATACGAATGCGTGGAGACAACCAACCACTCTAGGCCAAATGAAACCCTCCAACTAAAACCATCTAGGACGACAAAGAGCCTTTATGGCTGCTAACATTCAGAACGACCAATAACACTATGAATTCAACCATTATTGCAATGAAACCCATCAATGATTCATTCCATAATAATATCCCAAATTTACACAGTTGCCATACTTAAGGAAAGCACAGACCCATACATCCCAAGCCAAAAACTATTTCATAACCAGAGCAGATTCATGGATGGCGGAAAGGCTTACCTATAACCAAAAGCACCTTAAACGTGAACTTGGCTGAGCGGTTCTTTCCTTGCTTGAAAGTTGAAATCTAACCACAACAAAACATCGTTTGAACAATAACCTAACTAGGGTGGAAGCCAGTGGAAGGAGGAGTGATGTGCAGTAAATGCACGTCGCCTCCATGCTCAAACTCATTCAATTCCTTGGTACGCGCCAACCCACTAATCCATTAATTCATCCAATTGAACCATGCATCGAAACCAACCTCCCATAATTGCCAAGAATGCCACCCACATCACATATTACCATTTCCAACTATACATTAATGCATATCAACTATGTTTCCATGTAATTCAATAAATCGCATAGCTATTATTTGTTAGCTAGTATTTACAATGATCCTTTTAATGCATATAGTGTAGCATGTTAGTATAGAATAGTTCCTTCCTTTTGCATTTTTGTTTATACTGCTTTATCTCCTTCAATTGCCCTTTATTTGTTTTTACTAACATGTATCTTTTGTAAGTGTCACAAGTAACAAATCCAGGGAAAAATAGCAAAGGTAACAACAAATATCATAATCCATCATGCCATTCGAGTCTAGAGCAAGAGAACAAACATGTATTATCCCTCATCCATCTGTCGTGAATAGAACCAACATTGATCATCAATCATTCTAAAACCTGTAAGCAGTGTCAAATAGTGATAAGAACATTAAAAAAAAGCGCCAGGTCTGATCCTCCAACCTACAAGGGGGTCCCACCTACTAGTATTATATATATTATCAACTTAAAATTAATAGGCTTTAGTAATACTTTGCAGGAGAAATCCTTGTTGCGATTTTAATCGTTAACAAACTGGCGACTCCACAGGGAAATTTGTTTCCAACAGATTTAGAACTCAGAACTCATGGTTTCGTAGACCAAGAACAATGAATTTAGAAGATATAACCAAAATAATTATGCAACAGGGGGAAGTGAGCGGATTTAATGGAAAAATGACCGGGAAGTTGGGAATAACTCATGAAAAATGTTAAGTATGAGCGGATTTATCCCTATATGCATAATCATTCAACCAGAATAGACTCTTGCTTCAAGGAGAAAAATTAATGGACCTCCTTTTTTATTTCTCAAATGGATGAAGAAATGGAAACAAGAAGCGGGAGATAACCAATCTCTTTATAAGACAACAGTGAAAGCATATAACAAATTCAAGTGTGTCTTCAGGGGAAACATCATAATAGTTGTGTAAGCTTGATTGTTATTGACCAACAATATCTTGCAGGAGTGTCACTGTGGCAGAACTTATCCAACATCTTATTCTTGATTGAAATCAATTAAAAATATGACAAAACAATATAAATTGTAACATAATAAAATTGCAGAAAATTGAAATAGCAGAAATAAAGTGACAGAAATGTAAAAGCGATAGGAAATGTTTAAAAAAGAAAGAAGAAATCAACTACTGTAAGCATAAAAGACAATTAGCGAAAACTGAAAGCAGAGCTAGACTACTAAAATACAGAAAAACCAAACAACGTTAGAGATTTTCAAGTTTAGGTTCCACGTAATGCTTCAAGTGAGAACTTTTAGTGCTGTAGGAAAACAATCGCTCCTATAAATATTTTAGAATGTAAGAATTGGTACCTAAGACAAAAGCGATCTTGAAAGGACCCCGCCATAATTTTTGAAATTTTGAATGTCTTCCCCTATCAGCGTGAGTTGAATCCCATAGCAAAAAAATTTCATTGACCTTAAAATTCACATTCTTGACACTCTTGTTCAAATACTTCTTAACAATTTGATGTCTCCTTTTAATGTTATCCAAAGAAAACATCCTTTGCTCTTCCAAAGCTAGTAGCTCGTTTATCCTTTGTGAAACATCTGAAGAATTTAATTCTTCGATATGTAGCATCAACCTTAAGGAAGAAAGTTCCAGCTCAGTTGGCAGGAGGGCTTCTTGACCATAAAAAAGTTGGAAAGGAGTGAAACCAATGCTTATCTTGGAGGTAGTTCGATCTAACCAGAGGGCGTAAGTGAGGAGAGTGTGCCACTGACAAGGCTTGTCTTCAATGAGACTTTTGATGATTCTTACCAGATTTTTGTTGGTAGACTCAGCGTGCCCATTTCCTTGGGGATAATAAGCTCATGGGGTGAAATGTTTAACCCCCAATTTAGCTAAAAATTGAGTCAGCTTAGTAGAAATGAAAGTGGGACGATTGCCTGTAATAATTTCCAATGGAAGACCAAATCTAGAAAAAATCTTATTTCAAGGAAAGAAACTACCTGATCATCTGTGGAATGCTTAAGTGGAACAAATTCAGCCCATTTTGTAAAATAGTCTGTGGCTGTCAAAATAAAAACTTGTCCAGCTGAAGAAGGAGGATTAATAAGACCAATAAAATCCAATCCCCACTTTGAAAAGGGAAATTCTGGTAGGACAGGTTGTAATGGCATGGATGAAAGACGTTCGTTCCCAACAAATTTTTGACACTTGTCACAAGATCTCGAAAAAACATAAAAATCGCGAAAGATTGAAGGACAATAGTATCCTTTTCTAATAATATTGAAAGCAATGGTTTTTGCAGAAAAATGACCTCCTACATGAATGACAGAACTTGAAGAACCATGAGCTTCTTGCAACAATTTATGTGCGTCTTCATTTTTTACACAGCGAAGCAACACACCATCAACAAACCTTCAAAATAAGAAGTCTCCTATAATGACGTATCGTGTAGATTCAAGACAAATTCTTCTCCTTTGATGAGTGTCTAAGTTGTCTGGACATATTTGGTTCTCTAAATAATAAACCAAATTCTTGTATCAGGGATGTTCAGATACAAGGAGGATCTGATCATCAATGTAAAAGAGAGCTGAAAGGGAACTATCTTCTTCATCAATTTCTTCACCATTCTCAGCATGCTGAGCTAAGTGAAGGGATAGGTCATGTCCCTTGATAGTGGTAGAAGTCATGATATTCAAATCATGCTCCTGGATCTTGGCAAGCCAATGTGCAAGCTTTCCTGAAAGATAAGTCAGTGAGAGGAAAAAATTGACAGCAGGTAAAGGGACCTTTACCAACGTATGCTTACCTAAGATGAAGTGGCAAAACTTTTCAAAAACTTTAACAAGAGTGAAAGGATGTTTCTCAATAAAAGAATATTTAAATTCATCATCAGACGAACTTTGAATCATGTAAGCCACTGGTTTTTCATTTCCTTGGCCATCATTTTGCACGAGAAAAACAAAAACTGCCTCCTCAGTGGTGTTAGTATATATCGTGAATTCCTTCTCAAAATCCAGCTTCGCCAAAACCGGTGCAGAAATGATCACTTTATTAATCCCTTCAAAATCATTTTCGACATCACCTGTCCAAGAAAAAGAACGATCTTGCTTAAGAATATCTTGAATTGGCTTGACCATCACAGCGAAATCTGGAACCAACCTACGGACAAAGTTAATAACCCCCATAAAATCTTGAGCCTCCTTCTTGGAAGTGGGAGCAAGCAGATTAAGAATAGAAGCAACCCTTTCAGGATCAATTCTTATTCCTGAATCGGAGATGATGTGTCCAAGGAGCTTGCCCTCGGTAACTCCAAAAATGGACTTGGAAGGGTTTAGAGAAATGCCAAATTTCCTGCATCACATGAGAAATTTTCTCAGATGACCAAAATGATGTGATTGGATTTTAGAGTACACCATTAAGTCATCAAGGTGGATCTGAATGATCTTACCGATCAAATTGTCAAAAGCTATTTGCATAGCTCTTTGAAAGGTGGCACCTGCATTAGACAAGCCAAAAGGCATATGTTCATAGGAAAAGGTACCCCAACGAGTAATAAAGGTGGTTTTATATTCATCTTCCCTTTTTACTTTGATTTGGTTGTAACCGGAAAAACCGTCAAGTAAGGACATCATTTGTGACCCTGCAACTTGCTGCAAAATCATTTCCATGTCAGGGAGAGGGAAGCGATCTTTTATACTAGCTCTAATTAATGCACGAAAATCAACGCATAATCTGATCTGACCAGTTGTTTTCTGAACAAGAACCAAATTTGAAACCCATTCATAATACTTGACCTGAAAGATGATCCCGACCTTCAAGAGTTTTTTCAACTCCTTTCGAATAGTTGCTTCTAGCGCAGGGTTGATATGTCTTTGCTTTTGCCTGACTGGTTTTACACCTTCTTTAATGAGAATGACATGTTGTATAAGACCAGGATCAAAACCACGACTATCCTCATAAGACCAAGCAAAAACATCTTGAAATTCACCAAGCAACTTAGAAAACTTCACTTTCTCTTCATCTGAACATTTGGCACCTATTTTAGCATTATTTGGGGTCTCGAGTGTCCCAATGTTCAAGGAGATGGTTTCACCCACCTTCCTTTTCGACTCCTCTTCTTTCCGTTTCTCTTTGTTTCCTACATCACTCGAAGAAAATGAACTATCTAGAGGAGTCAAGCCTTTAGGAATCTTCTTATCTTCTATGGATATAATCTCCTTAGGCTTAAAAGGTTCATTTTGAATAAAATCACAAATGCTCTCATCATTAGGGAAGACCTGCCAAGATTCTATATTGTCGGGGATATGTGGACGATACAAATAATGGAAAGTACAATCAGGTCTGTGTGGCAGAAGTTGTATATTAGGAGAGGCTGCAAAAACAACTAACCGATCAGCCATTAAGTTTAACTCCCTCTTAACATGAGTGATGTTGAAAGATAAAAGGTTTGAGATAAGCACCCAAATAGTTTGGGTGTATTGTTTCATCAACTTGTTGCTAGGAGAGTAAATTTTATGTACAAGATTCACAACAAGTTCGGAATCCCCAAAAACTAAAAGGTGACCACAACCAATATTATAGGTGTTCTCAATGCCTAATAATAAAGCTTTGAACTTAGTGACATTGTTAGTGCAAGCAAACTCCAACCTGTAAGAAAAGTTATGGATTTTTCCTATAGGAGAAATCAAGATAATGTTAGCTCTGTTACCTTCATTAGAGCGTGAACCATCAAAGTGCATGTGCCACATACCATCATCTAAATTGATTTGTTCCATGGGAATGTTATCCTCCTCAACAAATATGGAATACACTCCTAGGTCCTCTTCAATATAGTTTACGTTAGGTTGTGGGACACTCTTTATGTAAGGTGATATCCTTCCTTCTCTAAGGACTATAATGTTTTTTTCGTTTCGAGGAACAGATAAATGTGTTCGATCGAGTGAGAGGTATCCACCCATTAAGGCTTGCCAATATCTTCCTAAGATGATTGAGTAATTTCTTACTGGCATATCAATTACCCGAATGTTGAGGGTTGTCCTTATTTCAGGATGAGTGCACAAAACTAAGGTCACATCTTTAATCTCACCTATGGTCTTTTGTTGTAGACTATTATAGGAGAGCATGCTTCTGGCATTTCCATTTGTACAAGACAAGCCTAGCTCTTCCATAACAATCTTCGACATCACACTTAGGACCGAACCACCATCAATGAGGCAACAATGGGCGATCTTATCCATAATCTTTACAGAAATATAAAAAGGGGGATTTTTTATAGGGTATCTATAGTTATGCACACCTACTTTATTTACAGATGAATCCTCTTCGTTTACCTCTTTATAAAGATTGGCTACAACATAATCTTTTCCTTCCATGAATAGTTTCATATGCATCTGTTGTTTAGGGACGACAACCATGTCCAAAAGGGTTGCATCTTCTTTGATGTTGGCCAAGTAGTTCAAGATATTGTATTTGAAAGAGGGGAGAGAATAAGTTGTTCCTTAACTATCAGGAACCTTAGGAACCTGAACAGTAGGAGCGGGTGAGGATGAGCGTGGGCTAGAAGAATTTCGGGGAGGATCAAATTTTCCCTTGGGAGCATAGGCTTTGTTCCTAGTATTGATGACCATGACATCTTTTGACTCTGCAAAATATAGGATAGTGATAGTGGCTTCTGGTCTCTTACCAAAGATCTTATCTCTAGCACTCTTCTTTATCTCACATGTGGTTTCCTCGTGGTGTTCCTCGCAGAAGTTACACCAACTTCGAGGCAAGATAACTTTAGGCTGAAAATTATTTTCAACCAGATTTCTAAAGTGGGGTGCAGTAGAGGATGAAGCTCTAGGGGTGAGAGGGGAGACAGTTCCTTTCTGCTCATATTCTATCATACGATTGTTCATGTCTTGTACTAGCTGGAAAAGGGCGAACATGTTTGTTTGTCTAACCGATTCTCCCCGGGGAAGACCGATTCTTTCAAGTTGTTCTTCATACTCTGAACAAGCATGCAGAGCAGAACCGAGATTATAAATGGATTTTTCCTCAAGCCTATGATGGTATGGGGAAGGTAATGCATTGTAGTAATGCATGAAAGCGGCTTGGTTCTGAGGTCGAATGAGCTTGGGGATTTGATTGTATAACTTGGTGAAATCCAAGTTGAAGGACTTGATGGTCTTACAATCCTTATAGGTGATGTTATTGTATTCCCGTAACTTCTCGGCTGGGATTTTAGATTTCCCATAAGTGGATGTGAACCAATATATTAACTCCTCCCAAGTAGACAAAATCTTAGGAGGAAGGTCAAATAAATCGGCCGCAGCCTTTCCTTCCAAGGAATTGACAACTAAGTGCATGCAAGCATCATTGTCATTGGATCCTATGTTATGACAAGCATTAGAAAATTCCACTAGGTGTTCCTTTGTAGTGACAGTGTTATTTCCTAAAAACCTAGGAAGATGCTCTTTAAATTTAGGAAGTGGACGAGTAGCAGGTGCTCGGCTAAGAGGAGAGGACACATGCCACGGTGTGGTTGTGGCGTCTTATTCAAACTGAAAAAGCCCATACTTTTTAATGACTTTGGTGGGATTATTGGTAGATTGGACAAGGATATGGTGGTTGTATAAGATACCAATTACTGACAAAGATGAAGAATGAGAAGATGAAGCACTTCCAGTGCCACTGGAGCCACCACTATATGTCATCTTGTAGATGATACATGAGGGAAAGAAATATGAACTGGATGAATCAGAGAAAGTTCTCCTTAGAGCACCTTGTTGCGCAGATAACACAACGTTCCTTCTTCCTATTTCAAGAGTAGGATTAATTTCAGGTGATAAGCCTCTTCTTCTTCTAGAAACACGAGAGTCTAAGGACATGAAAGAAAGGCCAAAAAAGAAGAAACAATAGGTTATTGTTGATTTCTAGGCTGTCTATGTCTAGCTTCCAATCGTTCTTGAGTGCTAATATCTCGCTCAATTTCTGCCCATGAATGATTAAGCTCAACACGAGTATTGGCAGTGTCTAAAATGGTATTAAATAGGTTCAAAGCAATACTGGTTTGATCTTGAAGACCGGGCTCAAGATTGGGTTGCCTTGCAACATGCACATACATTAAGAAATAAAACAGTCAAAGAATCAATATAAAAAAAATAGATGTATCGATGAAAATCAAGTATAAAAAATTAACCAGAGAGATATCAAAGATCTCCCCAGTATGGTCGCCAAATAAATGTCAAGGAAAAGATATGAAATGTTGTTACTCAATCATTTTCATATTCTTCTTGGCTAAATCAAAATAGACGGGAATATCACCCTATGTTTATAGCCAACAAAAATAACATCCTAACTCACAAGTATCGATTACCAGTGCCTAGGCTAGTCTTTTATAAGTAAAAAGCTTGTTGGAAATTCACTTTTTATATGATTTTCTAAATATAACAGTTGCCGAAATAAATGTAGAGACATACGTAAAGACACTAATAAGATAATCAAGACAAATGAGACATAAAACAATCCTTTATTTCATTCCAATTCACCAAAGAGTCATTCCTGTTACAAAATTTCATGCAGAAATTTCAGACCAAAGTCAAACTTAGACATCCTCGATGGAACATACAAAAGGACCTCTAACAGAAAATCAAAAACTAAACTCTAAAAGCTGGATCAACTTTCCACATATTGTTGTGCACTCGACTCTTCACAATAGCCTTTGTCAGTCATGAAAACTAATTCACAAACAGACAAGTCTACACAGACTATCAAAGATAGATCAACACCTCTGAAAAACAAGT
>SNQJ01S0169586.1:40608-54530 GCA_010110895.2 Picea sitchensis
AGTAGGCCATGATGAAGATCGTTGTTGGATCTTACATCCTGAAATGAAGCCAAAGAAGTATGCCAATCAGGGAAGGAAGAATACCACAACTGCGACAGTTCAAGTGGTTCTTGGATCAGATTCCGGTGATGAAATACATGTTGCAGCTATGGGAATCCGAGGTATAATTTTTTTTGCAAGTACTAGCTCTTCTAGATCAGTTGATGTAAATGATGAGTGTAAAAGGAATGAACTTTTCCACATAAGGGTTATAACACATAATGTTAACTTTGATACTCTTGTAGACAGTGGATCACAAGCCAATCTAATCAGTGAAGATGTTGGAAATAACTTGGGACTTGAAACAAAGCCACATCCTAAACCATATCCATTGGGGTGGATATGTGGTGATAACAATTTGCAAGTAACCAAGCAATGTAAAATCAAGTTTGCAATCACTTCTAATTATGTTGATGAAGTAGAGCTTGATATAGTGCCACTGGACATATGTGGAATTGTACTGGGAAGCCCATACCTTTATGATAGGAAAGCTATATTCTACAAGGAGGAGAATAAATATTTCTTCAAGAAATATGGGAAAGAGTACATTGTTCGTGCTCATCGCATGAAAACTGACAGGTCTTTTGCAGCTACAGGGTAGTTAAAAAGAATGGTAAATGCAAGAAAAAGTTTAACACTTACGTCTATAACAAAACATGAAGTTAGTGATGCTAAACATGAGATGATTCCATATGTTTCTAACAGTCATGAAGTGTCACAAGGGGTACACCATGAGGTTTAGCTGCATAATTTGAGTATTGTTCCTGTTCAAAAGGGGAAGCATATTTTTTCATTTTCATTCGCATACTCAGTATTGTTGATTAGTTTGTTATTGTTTAGTGGTGTATGGTTGCAAAGTGCAACAAAGAATGTAGATGATTATGCGATAAATGAAATGATTACTTGGATAAACAATGCTATCTTAGTTTTCATGTTTGTTGTGATTAGTCAGGTGATCATTGTCCCAACAGAGAGGATGGATGATACAAGAAAAAGTGGGGAGGCAGTACCCTCACTTCTTACCTAAGTAAAAGCATACTTTTGGTGGTCCAAAAGTTTCCAAAGTGGGGAGGAATGATCCAGGAGGCTCCCTAGGCTCAAAAAATGCTCAAAAATATAAGTTCTCAAAATTGAATGAAACTGGTGCCATTGTGTCCGTCTCGTCATGCTGATTCTGGCAGTATATTTACTTTCTCAAACGGGCTTCGTATGCGAGAGTTATCACACTCTGACTGTTTTCTCAAACATAAAAAAGTCAAAGGTCAATTTTCAAAAAGTCAACGTTGAGGTCAGCATGAAAGCATGCTGACGCCATCACTGGTGATGTGGCAACTTCTGGAGGTGACATGTGGCAGGCTGACTAGATGTACTACATCTGATGTGGACCAACCTGAGGTGACACGTGTCACCACTGAAAGGGTGACACATGGCACGCTCATACAGGTGGCAGGAACAATCAACATGATGATGTGGCAAAGGCAGGTGGCGACAAGTGGCAGACGATGACTGGGCAGGTATGCTGATAGGTCAAATAAGTGGCCCAACTGTCAGTTGACACGTGGCATGTAGTGGTCAAATGGGGTGGTTCCACTTGGCCCAGACGTGGGCTGCCACGTGGCACCCCATTGTTGGTGGCTAGGTTAAGAGTTTTATGGAGTTGGTGGGTTTCGAACCCCAAACCTCTCCACCAGTCTAAAAGACTTCACAAAGATCGGATTACCAATGCACCATAAGTATTACTTATTATAACATTGACATATTATTGTTAATAAAGAGTAATATTTTAGTGTATGGGCGGAAGGGGGTTGGGGCTAAGCCCCAACCCATGGTTGTATGGTGCCATATGTGACCCTGTTTGGGGGTGTGCGCCTATCCTTTGGGGGCTTAACATTATCCTAAAGTTAAAAGTGGGTTTTTAACCCTGTTTATGTAATTTTAATTGATTATGACTGATATTTAGCCCAAAAAATGGATTTTTTGAGGATTTTGGGCCATTTGAAGGGGGATTTGATCCCAAAAAGAGGCCATATCTTGAGGGAAGTTGGGATTCCTCATATGAGCCTCAAAATCTATATAAACCAGGCTTTTTGAAGCTTGTAGGAGACTTTTTGATGTAGGGTTTTGAAGGGGCATTTTGTAAATTTTGGCCTTTTCTCATATCTTGAGAGGCATTTTTTGCCATGTTCTTGAGAGGAGTTTGATGATGCATGCATGAATATAAGCAAGGAGGTCTTGCAAAACAGATCTGAAGCATGTTATGTAACAACAAAAAGCAATTGTAACAGAACTTTGAGCATTTTAAAGAGTAATAAAGAGGTCCTCCACTTGGAAGCGGGCTCAGAGACATAGCCAACGATTGGTGAACTCCGTTATCAACCTCTTGTCTCTATTTCTCTTTCTGTTTTGCTGTTCTATTCTCTTAATTTGCAGCATGGATATTAATGGTTGATCTCTTTATTCAATGATAAGCATCAAGTAAAAGTCACATTTGATATTCCACAACAAGATAATACGTTTTATGTATTTCACATTTTTAACGATCCGATGCATAAAATACATTAAACTAACTTGCAATTTATCAGTAATACCTTCATTTTTGGATCACTCAGCAACATATCGTACCCACGAAATCCAATCCATACAAATTGTTTAACTGTTGTCACTGAGTAGGGGGTGAGCAAAGGTCCTGGGATATGCGAGGGGTTTGTATTGAGCGAAAAATAATAAAATGAGGGGGAAAGAAACATGATTATTGCTCAAAGACAATCAACAATCAACTCTAATGTAAATCAAAGAAACATCACTGTCATCCAACCAAGAAACTACGACTTTAGACTGCTTCAATATAGAATTCTTCTTGATGGTAATTACATTTTAGAACAGGGAGTGAAAAATTAATGTGGGAAGGCGAGGGGGTTGTAATTAGCGAAAAGAGAAATAATGGTCTGGAATGAGAATGGGTACTGTTCATAAAATTAATTAAGTCATCCATAAAATCATTCCATATCAACGTAAAAAGATCCAACACCAGCCAAAATGATCACTGTGTCAAAGAACAACTACTGTGTGAAATTAAAACAATTATGTGCATTAACTTGCTCATTGTTTGCAGTCAATCTGTAAAACAACATCATCAAAACAAGATAGTATGCATCCCACAACAACCTGTAGAAGAGTCATGTTCTTCTCATTTATCTATTTCATATTTAAAAAAAAATCCCAAATGAATAAACAATCCCTTAATTCCACTCTGTTCAGTATAAAAAATCAACCACTTTCTATCAACACATACACAGAAAGCACGCTCGATTTAACTCCTCAATTCCATCTACAATTGCAATGAGATCATACTGCCATGACACCCTTGCCTATCAATGCTAAAATGTATGATATTCATTAAGCATACATAGTGGGCAGTCAAACACAATTATCCATATTTAAAATGCAAAGATCCTGACTTGCCACTTAAACACACAGACACCAATCAACATTTAAACTCACACCGTGTTCAGAATACACAGTTCAACCACTATGAATTTAAACATCCATAATGTTGGGCTATCAATCAATATAACGAGGTAACAACAGTATGCCTGATCTCTTAACAAAATTTGATCGAATTGCAACAAAACCATATTTAAAAACCTGTGACCCTCTCTGATGGCACAATCAAATAACCATAACATATACAATGGTTGGAAATGCCATAATCATCACGATTGCAATAACCATTTGGCCATTAAAAACACATAGTCACAGTAATCATTGACTCATGCCGTAGGAACACCACACATACCCACGCATCAAGCGCGAAGCATCAATATGCATTAATCAATTGTAAACTAATGTTGAATTAACATTTCAATAATTTCAATGCAAAAGACAATGACTGTGTATCAACCCCATTCTTCAATCAACCAATTTCAATGCTGAGCTTATCAATTAGACTGTCATAATAACCAATGCAGTGACTAATTACTAAAACCAACACAAATGTCAACATAATCAATCAAGTCGATCCAGGAACCGAACATTGTTGACAATACCCAACAACTCAAAACAATCAACAGTATACCCGACAGGTCATTACGGTTTCGCCTATCAAAACTCGGGCTTGAGAAAATAAGGGTTTTCTCTGTAGACCAACATAGGGATACTGGAGTCGACTCCCATCATCGTGTGAGAACCTCCAAGACCAATGGTGCACACACACAGGGTATACCACAATGATTTCATAGACAGGGTGACAATTCTAGTGATAGGAGAGACTAAACATAGGAGTAAGGATTCATTTTGGCCTTGTAACGATATTGGGAACACGTAGGGTATAACCCTCATGCCCTTCCCAATCAACCAACTAACAACACTGAGATGGAACCGAGCCGAGAAGAAGCAATCTAACCCATTGCGCAATCATCAATAGCATGAACAACCCATACCCAAATGAAACAATGCACAATGACACAAGGTATTTCAAAACCGGTAAACCCCATAACAACAAAAGACTGGATGTGGAGATACGAATGCGTGGAGACAACCAGCCACTCTAGGCCAAATGAAACCCTCCAACTAAAATCAACAAGGATGACAAAGAGCCTTTATGGCTGCTAACACTCAAAATGACCAATAACACTGTGACTTCAACCATTATTGCAATGAAACCCATCAACGATTCATTCCAAAAAAAATCCCAAATTTACACAATTGTCATACTTAAGGAAAGCATAGACGCATACATCCCGAGCCAAAAAATATTTCATAACGAGAGAAGATTCATGGATGGCGAAAAGGCATACCTGTAACCAAAAACACCTTAAACGCGAGCTTGGCTGAGCAGTTCTTTCCCTGCTTGAAAGTCAGAGTCTAACCACAACAAAAAATCGTTTGAACAATAGCCCGATTAGGGTGGCGGCTAGTGGAAGGAGAAGGAGTGACATGCAGTAATTTAGTAAATGCATGTCTCCTCCATGCTCAAACTCATTCAATTCCTTGGTACGCACCAACCCACTAATCCATTAATTCATCCAATTGAACCATGCATCAAAACCAATCTCCCTTAATTGCCAAGAGCACCACCCACACCACATATTACCATTTCCAACTATAGAGTAATGCATATCAACTATGTTTCCATGTAATTCAATAAATCACATAGCTATTATTTGTTAGCTAGGATTTACAATGATCCTTTTAATGCATATAGTGTAGCATGTTAGTATATAATAGTTCCTTCCTTTTGCATTTTTGTTTATATTGCTTTATCTCCTTTCAATTTCCATTTATTTGTTGTTACTAACATGTATCTTTTGTAGGTGTCACAAGTAACAAATCTAGGGCTAAATAGCAAAGGTAACAACAAATATCATAAGCCTTCATGTCATTTGA
Organism: Picea sitchensis; assembly: GCA_010110895.2. Taxonomy (NCBI): domain Eukaryota; kingdom Viridiplantae; phylum Streptophyta; class Pinopsida; order Pinales; family Pinaceae; genus Picea; species Picea sitchensis. Next base: position 46,033 of record SNQJ01S0169586.1, read on the forward strand.
GTCTAGAGCAGGAGAACAAACATGTATTATCCCTCATCCATCTGTCGTGAATAGAACCAACATTGATCATAAATCATTCTAAAACCTGTAAGCAATGTCGAGCAATGGTAAGAACATAAAAAAAAGTGCCAGGTTTGATCCTCCAACCTACAAGGGGGTCCCACCTACTAGTATTATATATATTATTAGCTTAAAATTAATAGGCTTTAGCAATACTTTGCGGGTGAAATCCTCATTGTGATTTTAATCATCAACATGCTTCACAATCGAAAGTCTTCATAAATGAATAGTTTACATTTTTACATGTACATGCCTCCTCTAGAATTCCACCATCTAAAGAACTTGAAGGTCCTATGTTTATTATGTAAACAATGATATCTACAACATCTGCCCATAACTATAAGGGCAACCTAGCATGTAATTTTATACTCCTTACACGTTCCATGATTGTCCTATTCATCCTTTCTGACACACCATTTTCTTGTGGTGTTCCTGGAACTATTTTTTCTCTACGAATCCCATGGCATGAAAAATAATTATCAAAATCCTTGTTGCATTATTCACCTCCATTGTCTAATATGAGACAATTCAACCTATTTCCTGTCTCATTCTCAACCAAAGCTTTCCATTTCTTAAAAGTAGAAAAAACATCAGATTTTTGTCGAATGCAATAACCCCAAGTTTTTCTAGTTGCATCATCAATAAAAGTAACATAATAATGAGATCCACCAAGAGATGATACATGAGCTGGTCCCCATACATCTGTATGAACAAGCTCCAACTTTTCACTCGTATTTTTTTTTCCGACTTTGAGAAATTTTGACTCTCTTCTATTTTCCATAAACGAAATGCTCACAAAAATCCAAATCAACGTGTTTAAGATCTGGCAACAAATTAATTTTATGAAGTATATGCATCCTCTTCTTAGTCATGTGTCCAAGCCTATGATTCCACAATGTTGTATTCACTTTTGTAGAAGCTAAAGAGATAGAAGAGTCAACATTAACAATACATAAATACAATGTACCTACCTTCTCTCCTTTTTCCATTACTAGTGATCCTTTAGTGACCTTACATGCCTTATCTGTAAACGCAGATATACATACTTCACTTTCCAATTTCCCGGTTGAAATTAGATTCTTCTCAGATCTGGTATATGCCTCACCTCTTTCAGTAACCATTGGTTTCCATTCTTTTGTTTTATTTTTACCTTACCCATTCCAACAATTTGACAAGGTTCATCATCACTCGAATAAACCTGTCCAAAATCACCTTGAACATAATTTTGAAAATATTTCATATGTATACAAAGGCCTCTTTTATATGATAACAGTCTATACATGTGACATAATCTTAGGGTTAGGGTTTATGCCTCTTATTGTTATGAGATTTCTCCCCCTATCATATGCATCACATCATCATTTATAAATATAACAACCAACTTCAAGTTGTTATTCATGGATATGTCTTCCTCTATTTATTCAAATTAGAAGGTGCTATCCAACCCTTAGGTGTGCAAGTGCCCCTTCTAGTACAATTTATATTATGTTATTTCTAGTCTGTGCAAGTGCAATCCCATTTGGTGTTTAGGGATGAAACATAAATCTCATGGATCTTGGCTTAATATAAGGCACATGAATACAAATCTTTAGGGGAATTTTGAAAATATTTGGCATGACAACTATTTTCATACAAATGTTAATGTTGCTAGAAGAATCAATAAGAAAGTGAAAGAGTGTGGTAGATAAAGATGCATAACATAGATAAATCGAGGACGATAAATCCAAAGAACAGAGAAGTGGAGATTTGATGATGTAGAAAACTAAATATCCATAGTCACAATTCTCACAATTGTAATCACAGTTTTAGGTTTTGTTTCATTGACAATGCCCATTTTAAGTAGGTTCATATCTAAATCTAATCAATAACATACATGTTTGAAATCTTGACTTTGCTTGAAATATTTTTTTTTTCCCAAACAAAATGATCAAGACATTTTTGTGTGAAGAAAAGAAAATTACTCATTATGGCATAACATGAGAGTTGATCACATTAAGTATGGATAATAGATGGCATGCCAATTGTTAGATTAATGAGTAGTGACAATGATCATAACACATTATTTTAAGTGGGGATTCAAGAAGGCAACATGTCCAAATTTTCATYAAGTGACACTTAAAATGGAAGATGYGCCAATATAGTTAAAGGATTATGTGGATGTTGACTATGTGATGGATTTAATGTTGTAACATGGTACATTATACCAATGAATAGTTGAGAGCCAATGTGAATCAAGGTGATTTTAGTCTTTAGATGTCAAATGCAAGTAGTGGGTGTTGAATCCTAAATATTGATCATGATTCACATCCATCCACATTTGGTATTGAAAGTATAATGACCAATGAATATATATGATGTAGGAGTCACAACATTGATGAGTTGTTGAAAATTTCATTCAATCTTCCTCCTTGGACCCTGTCATTCAAAAACATCGCATCCCTCATAACCCTTGAATCCCCAGGATCCATGGGAAATCCAAAATTCATAAAAAAGACACCCCCTTAGACATATAGTTATCACTATAGGATCTCCCACCCATGCCCTTTCTCAGTTTCTGGTTGAAAAACTTCAATCTTTCATTGGCATAACTTCCTCCTTTATTAAACATTCTTTTGATTTTATCCAAAAAACTAAGCATCTTCACTTCGAAGAACATGGCATATGGTTAGTTTTGATGTTTTCTCTTTATTCACCAAAATTCGTGTTCTGGAAGCCCTAAAACTTATCACCAATATGGTTGACCCAAAGACTCTTGAGCTCATAAAAATATCTCACCTCTACTTTATTATCCTTAAAAGTGACTTGCTATGAATAATTTGAAGGAACAATAATGGGTTCCTCCTTATCCCTAGTGGTCGCTAATATTTTTATGGAACATTTCAAGACCTTATCCTTAAACATCTTTCATCTTAAACACAAATCTTGGTTTCAATTTGTAGATTATAAATTCGTCATTTAGCCGCATGGCCATCCCTCTTTATTATCTTTCTTTAATCATATTAACAAAATTTCCCCCCATATTCAATTCACTATGGAAATGAAAAAGGATAATTATCTTCTCTTCATTGATGTCCTCATCTCCTGTCTTTCGGATGGCTCCCTCACCAAGTGTATAGAAAAAAGACGCATACACATCGATACCTCCATTCCCATTCTCACCATCAGCCAGCTCAAAGATTTGCAGCCTTGAAAACCTTGGTCACTCGGGCCATTCAAATATCTACCTCTAAATTACTTGATAAAGAAAAATCACACCTGACTAAGGCCCTTTTAGCTTATGGGTGCTCTATTTCCCAAATCAACAAATCCTTTTGCTCAACTTGCAAATCTAAAAAATACTCACTCTCCTTCCGTTCCCCTTACTCACATTTCTCTTCCATACATTCAGGGTGCCACCGATCATATCTCTAGAATCTTGGCTAAAAATAATGTCAATTTTTTTTTCAAACCCTATAAAACCCTTAAGCATCTATTACATTTTTTTAAGGATAGATCTAACCCCATGCTTGGCTCAGGAGTCTACCATATTCCTTGCTCATGTGGAAAGTCATGCATAGGTCAAAATGGAATATCCTTCAAAGCCCACCTCAAAGAACACATAGCTATCACAACCCACAACTGGATCGCTAAGTAAGCTATTGTTGAACATTCCTTCAAATATAAACAAATAATATGCTTTAATCAAACCTGAATTTTGACCTCAACACCCTACTGCTCCTCCTGTATCATTCGAGAAGCCTTGGAAATTGAAAAACACCCCAGTAACTCCAATCTTCAAGATGGCTGCAAACTCCGCCAATCATGTAAACCTATTATAAATCGCCTCGATCATTAATCATTTTTGTTCATAATCATTGTCTCTTTATTAAATTTATTATTTTAATCAAATTTATTTCTCTATCCCTGATCATCAACCCAGACTTCCTGAGCATGTTTCCCCCTTTCCCTCCTCTTATATTTATTGACTTTCTTTTATAAGAATTCACTTGATTTATTATTAGTCAACTCTAATTTCATATTTTTACCGTTTTAAATTCTACGCTATAATTTCATTGCTCCATTGTTTTAATTTCTTATGACATTTTCAATATTTTTCCTCGTCTTTAATCCCTGTTTTTCCATTTTAATTATTATTCGACTTGTATCCTCTCTATGGCTCACTGGCTTCCTGTGTTGACATGGCTTGCAAGTAGTGTCCATAGGTTTTGCGATCCTTGGAATATCTCTTACTGCTTGTGTCTTGCTGAGTTTTACTAGATTTTCAAATTTGTTATGACCCATCCTTCTATTCCATAACCAAATTTCGTCTACTCATCTCATATAGCATTTTTCTCCTTTGACTTCATTGAGAATGTGTACATTTCTTGGGGTTCTGTTTTCATTTTGCACTAATTTTCCTGAACCTACTTTCCTGATCTCACATCCTTTAGAATGAAATGTGAGGTTGTAACCTTGATCACACATTTGATCGACACTTAAAATATTGCGGTTTAACCCTTCAATATACAAGACATTTTGTGTTTTAGTCTTTCCATTATTAAGGCTAACAATACCTTTTCCAACTATCCTTGCAGAAGCATTGTCCCAAAAGGTAACGTTGCCTCCTTTTTCTTCCTTTAGGGTGAGAATTTGTTTTGATCCCCTATTATGCGTTTTTAACATCCACTATCAATGTACCATTGGTTTCCTTTGTCTTGAGCATACGTTGCAAGTTCACATTCTTCCTTCTTTGGTTCTTCCTGGTTTCTTTTCCACACCTTTGTGTATTCTTCTCTATGTGTGGTAAGAACATATTGTTCCCTATTTAGTTTAGAAGATTTATTATGTTGCTTTATACAGTCGCATGCTATGTGTCCATAGTTATTGCACTTATAACATTCATTATTGTAATCAAGTAGGGGAGAAAATGAATTTTAGTTTCTATCAACAAACCCATGAGAAATTCTAGTTTTGTTGCACACATAATCATCCTTTGAGGTTTTAAAAGAACCTATATTTCTATCTCTCACATGATCACTTCTTGAATAAGCTCTACAATCTATTTCTTTATGACCAAAATTATTGCAAGAAAAAGAATAGCGAAGAAAGAGATTTTGGTACCGGGTTGTGAACGGTCTTCTTGGTGGAACGACTCTTTTGAACTCATTCTTGCGAGAAGAATCAGATTTATGTAGGTCATCATTTCCTTTGCTGTTGTTTATTTCATTGTTGATTCTTCCTTCGAGAATATTGGCATAGATTTTAGGATTTTCTTCTTTTTCCTTTTCTGATGGCTTTGTGACCTTAGTTCTTGCATCTCCCTCAGGGGCCTTTTGTTTTTCATCATATCCAAGACCTGTCTTGATGAATGGTGACCTTTGGAAACTAAAAATATTATCTAATATTTCGGTACTCTTTCCAAACTTCAAGCTTCTATTCAATTGATCAATTGTTTTTTCAAGTTCCTTTGTTAAGGAAACAATTTCAACCTCTAGCTTCTCACAATCTTCTTCATTTTCTTTCAATTAGTTTCTCACCACTTCTTCTATCATTTTTTCCTCTTCTAGTTGAGTCTTCAGGATGATCATTGATTTTTTGTTTCATCAATATTGTGATCCTTCTTTTCATATTTCTACAATTTCTCTTTCTGCTTTTTATTATTTCCCCTGAGTCTGTCTATTTCTTCGAAGGCACTAACAAGTTCTTCTTCAAGTTTCACTTCCCCATCAATGTATTCTTCTTCTTAATCTTATTTTTCTTTTCGATTGTCTTCATTTTCTTTATCAATAGACTTTGTATCTATGGTTATGAAGAGGAATTCTATTTTTTCAATATGAGAAACATATCCATCACTTTCTTCAGATGAGCTACTTTCCTCTCTAGAGTAGAAACTATTCTTCTTAGTATATTTTCCTCTTTTGTGGCCATAAGGTTTTCTTTTATTGTTATGCTATTCTTTATCATTGCTATTCTCATCATCATTGTATCCCCTTTTTTCATATGTACATTTAGCAACAAAATGTCCTACTCTACCACAATTAAAACATTTGAAGGGTAGCTTACCTTTCTATTTTCCAAATCCTCTTTTTAGCTTTCTCACAAATTGTGCTTTTTCTATATCATATTCATGGCTGAAACAATCACATAATTTGTGTTCTTTTGTCTTCTTTGATGCTTTGAAAGTTGTTTCCTTTTGTGTTGTCTTTTATTTCTCTGTCCTCATCTCATATGTAATGAGAATCCCATGCAACTCATCCATCATTAGTTTCTCCACATCCTTCATTTTTTCAATGGTAGAGACATTGACATCAAATCTTAAGGGGAGAGACCTTAACACCTTTTGAACAATCATTGTTTATTCAACCTTCTCACCAATTCCTCTGATGGTGTTGAAAATTTCATCCACTTGAAAAAAATAGGATGCAACATTTTTATCATCTTTCATTTTCAAACTCTCAAACTGTCTTCTATGAGTTTGGAGCTTTGCCTTCTTCACCTCGTCATCTCCTTCATAGATGGTTTGAATTTTGTCCCAAATATATTTTGTCGATTCACAATACATCACCTTGAAAAATTTCAATTCTGATAGACCACACAAGATAACATTCATGGATTTTGCTTTATGTTCACTAGCCTTCTTCCTAATGTTATCTGTTGGCGAAGTTTTGGGGGTTGTATACCCATTCACGAATGATTTCCAAATATTGAACCCAAGATCCATTAGATAAGTCTATACCCTTATACTCTAGAATGCATAGTTTATTTCATCAAACAATGGAGCCCTATTTGTGGAGAAACCTTCTTGGCTCGACATGTGTGCTCTCGAGATATACCTTCCAGTGGTTCCATTGTTTATGAAGGAAGATACTCTGATACCAATTGTCGAACTTATGTTTATACTAAGATGGGGGGTGAATCAATATAAGATACCTTTGAATTTATTTAACCATTTATCAATCATTCATTGGCACATATAAACTCAAATCACAATGCACATAATTTATCATTGAAACCCTTGTAAGAGAAAACCACAAAAACTTATCTTTATAAATGTTTGTAGGAACCAACCTACTAGAGACACCAATCTCCTTATATGAGCACCAACTCAACAAGATATTGTGTAGGCACCAACCTATTGGAGACACCAATATCCTCAGTTGAGCACCAACTCAACAAGACATGTATAGGCACCAATCTAATATATTCATACAAAAAGTACTTCTGACTTAACCTGCATGCTTCATACTTCATGTATTTCATAGCATCATCATACTCTTAACTTTCATGCTCCAACACCTCTCTTTGCTTCATACCTCAAACATAGATTCAAACCCTAGTCGGATTTAGCCTTCATTCCCTAGTGAACCTCGTAGCATCATTCCCAGAATATAATCCCATACTACATCATCAAAACCTCAAAACAACTCACTTTGCAACATCATAGACCTTAGTCCTTCATAGAACACCCTCAAAACTCCAAGAAAACTCCTCTTTCACACCTTTATACCCAAAGAATACTCTCCATCTTCTCTTGCACACCCCATATCTCTTCTATGCACCTCATACTTGATCTTCTTGCTTGGATGCTCCTTAAATGCACACATATATCCTATATTTATAGTGTTTATGTGTTCACTTTTAGGGTCGACCTGTAAAAACTGGCTAGGCTGACTTGAACTTTCTAGCTGGGTTGTTTAACAAAAAAATTATTATCTCCACATTCCTAAGGAGTTATAGGGAGTGTCATATACCGTTGGAAATGTATCCGAATAAGATTTCCAACCACATATCCTATGCTCCCATTTGAGCTAGGTATTTAGAGTAAAAATTCCTTCAAATATAGGGTATCCAAACTGAGCATCGAAAATACAAAAAACAATATTTCCAACAATCTCCATCTTGCAATATTTATCTTGGACATGTGTAGTCTCCCCTATATTTGACATCAATGAAAACAATATTTCCAACACCACATGGAATGTGGTTGGTATATTTATTCTAGAGAATGAGACAAATTTACAAGGTTGTAGAAGATTATTTGAAAATCCCTCTTATCAAAGGACCAACCATTACAAATCTCTTAAAGTAGAACAAATTCGAGTAGTTCTCATATCCAAAATTAATATGAATTAAATTTCCAAATTCAAACAACGGTAATTTTTTTTCCAGCATTGACATATGCCTATTAATTTTTCGTTGATAAACTATTTATGCCATTATTATAACAATAAACTATAGCAAAATTGGCAAAGGTGGTGAAGGAATAAAATATAAAGTGAAATATTATAAAAAATAGTATTAGACTAAGAATAGAGTGCCCTTTATATTTGGTATGGGTTGTGAGTCATCCATTCCTCCCTTAAAAAATCAATGGTCTATTTTCTCCTCAAGAAATTTTGGAATAGTGAACCACCACACAACTTTGGTACCAAATTTTTATGGGGATCATTTTATCTCAT
>SNQJ01S0169590.1:0-20684 GCA_010110895.2 Picea sitchensis
CTCTAGAATGTTCTTAGGTGATGGTAGTACTATATAAAGGGGTTCAAGCAATGTAATTGGATATGAAGAGAAATATTGTATTGTGAGTTGAAGCTCATTAGGAGGAAGCCCCCTCGAAGAGGCAAGAGAACAGGAGAGGATCCCTTCCATAATAGGATCCATTGTATGGTGTTTCCCTACATCAAGGGTTTGGTAATAATATAGTGTGGTTTCTTCTATATTGCTTTGTGGATCTATTGTGTATTCAGTATTTGTGGTGATTATATTTGTAGATCTATTGAGGTTCTTAACAAGCATCCCACATCGATCCCAACAACCTAAGTAGATGAAATTGCTCCCACTTGCAGACCAATTTCCTAAGTTGGTTGAAGAGAACCTCCATTATGCTTAACCAACCAAGAAACCATAATGAAAACAACTTGTTCTAGATTTCAAGGGTCTCCAACCTATGGCCAAATTTTTTGTAGTCCTACTCTTTTGGTAGAATTCCTTGGGCCACCATGGTTTTGGCATGCCAGTAAAGCTCCACAATGTGATGAAACTTTATATCTCTATTCCTAGTGTAGCCAAGGTTTGGGACTATTTCACCCACCTGCTCATACATGCCTGCATCCTCCTAGTAAGATCGAACCAAATTCACCTTATCCTCTAGTGGATGCATGGCATATTTAGTTATAGGGGTAACAAAGTTCTCATAATGGGTTGTCGCTTCCTCCACAACAAGGGTCACTCTGGTCTTTCTAACAACATAAGTTTTGGAACGACCTACTCGTGGAGCCATAACATCCCATAGAAATAGACCCAAACACCTCCAGACACAATCAGGAAGAAAAACACAGTCGAAATCAATAACCAAAGATGGATCCCGACCCATATTTAGAAATTTCTCCCCACGCTCAACAATGATGATGGCTAGGAAAGGGCCGATCTGGCCACTGGTGCTCATAAAAGGAAGCTTTCCCATCATTAATTCGAACCCCTGCAACTGGTACACCTCCACCACCTCTGACGGTGACAGTAAATCATTGAAGAGTGAGAAGGGTTCATTTGATCATGGAGGAGGACTTGGAAAGATTGAATTAACTAAAGACATGGAGGGGAGTGTGCGAACAAGGGCCAAAACCCTCATGTATATTTTAAAAGTCAGATCACTGCCACTTGTGCCATCGTCCTGGCGCCTCCTACCAGTAGTCACCCAATTTGGGTAATTATTCAATTTTATGCTATGTATAAGATGAGGCTCAATTCTTTAATACTTGCCTCACAAAAAAAACACATTCATACAATTAGTCAATCTTTTAAATTATATCAAACAAGAAAATTATCATCAAAGTCCTTTAAATATGTTTTCATAGAAGAAAGCAGTTGCATTGTGATGCACTAAACAATTTTTGCCTTTGTGAATCACATGTTTTTTATGAGAGGCCTCTTTTTCTTTTGCTATTCAAATACGTTCCCCCACTATTTGTTTCTCCCAAAAACATTGATTAATTGATTTTATGATATGCATAATAAAATATTAAAAATATATAACAATTGAACAAGTAAATTTTATTCAAATCAAGTGTTGAGCTCATTGACTTCGCTGTGTTATTTGAGTTTTTTATAACTCGATCTTCTATTTTATTTGATAATGTTTGATTCTTTATGAACAAGGTCAACCATTAAAATGTGGAAAATCATTTGGCTCCCTCCCCCATTCTAAACAACTTACAATCATCTCATTACATGGAAACACATTTCTTAGACATTTTATAAAAATGCTTTGTATATACACTCCATGTTCCATTCTCCCACATTTAACTTACATTTCAATAAGAGAATTACCCACAAAAGAATACTTGATTCTCTAATAACGAGGCTGACCATTAGAAGGTGAAAACTCAATTGGCCCCTTCCCCTCATGCCAAGCAACCTACAATCCTCACACTCCATAGGAATAGATTCCTTGAACATTTTGTAAAATACTTATACAATCCTTGCACTCCAAAGAAATAATCCTTGCACTCCAAAGAAATAGAAATAGATTCCTTAAACATTTCATAAGAATAGATTCCTTTAACATTTTGTAAAATACTTTGTGTACATACTCCATGTTCTCACATTTGACATACATTTCAATAAGATAATTACCCACATATAACATCTATTGAAACTAGAAAATTTGTTTCAAAAAATTTAGATAAACATAAAGGAAAATTGGTTTGCCTTATATTTATCTATTATATCTGGAAAAAATGTTTCAAAGGACTATTCACAATGTCCCTTTTTGGAACATCGTGTAATCAATATAGTCCATGAAATTTTATCTCATACATTCATTATGTGAAACTATTGTAAGGCATTGTCTATACTACCACATTTAGCATAAATATTAATAAGTTGGTTAATGTGAAAGCCTTTCTTTCCATTTAAATTCATTTTGGATAATTTTGACATGAATTTATTAAGTCGAATGCATTATTTTATCCTATGGTTCCCTACGGACTTTCCGTCATATGTCCGCATCATATTAATAAGTAACACATGTTTTTTTTCCACAACTAATAAAAAAATGCCCCGTGCTTCTAGCTACACCTTATCATCAAGTGTTGAATGCTATATGTTTTCATATAGCATTCGAAATACATTTTTTGCGGTTTTCAATGTGAAATATTATGCAGCGTTTCTTTACTATATGCAATGCTTAAATCTGAGAATAAGTGTCAATCCAGTACCAAAGCTTCCAAAGTCAATCTACACATAGAAAACTTTAGCCCCATGAATTCCACATGTGTTAAAGTCAAGTCGAAAGTTCTCTTTCATTCTTCCAAAGAAAAAAGCTTAGGGTAAGCTTGAATAACTTCCAGCTGATGAACAATAGAGAGATTCTCCTGTGTTTTAAAGTTATTCTGAAAATACACATCAACTTCCTCTTCTAATTCCTTCTGACTTGTAGCTAAAGATCCATCTTCCTTTCAGATATCCCATATAGAATTATTCTGTCTTCTAAAGTTGGCAAAAGAGTGAAAAAACTTTGTATTCCTGTCTCCAGAAGCAAGCTAGGTAACTCTACTTTTTTTTCTCCAAGTCTCCTCCTCCTGCTTTAACAATTTCAGTTTCCTCCTTTCTTTCTCCAAAACAAAAACCCTATCAGTATCCCTCTCAAAACTCCTAGGAAGTGCAGAGTAAATATTTTCGAAGTCCCCTTCTAGCTGGACTAATTCCTCTTTATATTTTTTCTTCTTATTCCGCTCCCATTTAATAACCAAAGATTTCATCAATTTTAATTTTAGAACTAGTGAATCCATTGGAAAAGAGTACTCTAAAGTCACTAACTTGTGCTAATTGGAGCGAACTAGATTCACAAAATCTGGTTCAATTAACCAAACCAAATTAAATTTTAAAGGAAACTTTATATTTTCCTACTCTTGGTTAAATTGTAAAACTATGGGCATATGATCAAAAATTTTAACATTTACCACCCATGACCTATATCGAAGACCCACAACCGCCATATTTTCACTAATTAAAAAGCGGTCCAACCTATTTGCAAGTTAATCTTGATCCCCTCTCCCATTCCTTCATGTTGGAAAGAGATTAACTGGTTCAACATCTATTAGTCCTTCATCCTAAAATAATTGATTAAAGAAGGAAGCCAACATATCCCTCTTTGTGGAATGGCCCCAAATTTCCCTCTCAGAAACAGTAGAATTCAAATCACCTCCCAGTATTAAATCAGGCTCCTTCATAATACCATCCAACTTCAAATTGTCCCAGAACAACTATCTATTCCCATAGGGCCAAAGTCCTTTAACATTCAGTGAGACCACAATCATTTGTTACCCCTCGCTAGGGATTTATGTGCTTTAATCTCCCTTGGACCTTCCAAACTCCACATAAAAGAAACCTCAATATTGTCGACCTCCTTCACAAGTTACCTCGCACTTCTCGTTTTGACTGGAGAAAATTATTTTTATAAAACTCCAAAACCAACCCCCTTCTTTTCTGAAAGCTCCTTTTTCTTCCTCCCAACTCTATCTCCCTCATCTGAAGTGTCAATCTTTAACTTGGATAAAGAAGGAGAATAAGACTCCCCCCCTTGAAAATATCTAGAGAGGAGTATGTTTCAACCCTTCTTTACAAGACGAGATAAAAGTAGTTAAAGATTCGTCTAAAAATTTTGAAGCAGAGTGCTCCAAAGGATTTAGCTCACAAAAATCATCCATAGGACCAGAACCTTTTTGAAGAGTTATAATACCCCCCTACCTCTGAAAAACCCCCTTCCCTAAGACCTCTTGATACCTCATCCTGGAAAAAGGAATCCTCCAAACCAGGGATAGATGGAAGACCCAAAACCCCCGAGCATCAAATGTCTTTCTCCACCAAAAGTTCTAGCTATGAGGAAATACACGCAGAAAGCTTACAGACAGAAAATCATGGTTCTTTAAAAGACCATAATCCTCCTCTAACTTCATTAAAATTACCTCCCCCATAGGAGAGCCAACCCCCTCCAAACCAACGACAAAAGGAAGACCCAAAAACTATGAGCACGAAAGCTCTTTCTCCATCACTAGTTCCAGATCAGAGAAAAGGAAAGAAGAATCCTTATAGAAAGAAAGACCTTGGTACCTTTAAAAGACCAAAATCCTCCTCTGTATTTTTCAAATCCACCTCCCCCACATGATAGCCATCCCCAACAGGAGATCCCTCCCCCTCCAAGCCCACCCCAAAACGTCCAACATAAATCTCTACCTCAAAACCAACTTCTGATCCTGACCCAAAACCTAAAACCCTCGAACATAAATCCTCTTGATTAAAAGATTCAGACACATTAAGAACTATAGAGCTCTCAGGAAACGAGGGAGAAGAGGCAAAACAAGAGCTATCCAAACAAACACCTAGAAACATCTCTAGATCATTAAAAGTACAAGAAGAAAAAGGGGTTGGAGAAAAGATTTGTATCTTACCAAGAATCAAGAAGAAATCCAAATTATATGCTTGAGAAACGCCCTCTTTCAGGTGAATTCTAGAAAACAACTAGTTTCACAACCCATTTTTAAGCTAACAGAGAAATGACCTCATAATTTTCCTTAAAAAAACATGGACGAACTTCCTTTAGATGTCCCACTTCCTTACAGGCCGAGCAGTGAAACGAGATCCCCCAATACTCTAGTCTTTGCATAGAAACAAGCCATTTCCATTCGATTTCCAATTCTGCTAGTAAACCCATATGAAAATATATATTTACTAGGATTCTTCCCACTCTGCAGTCCTTTCCAGTTAGAACCTTTGAATCCACATAAAGGAATTTACCCAGAGAATCACCAATTTCCTTATAGGCTTCAATATTCCAGAAGGCCAGAGGATAGTTCGGTAGCAAAACCCATAAGTGGAGAAACTTGAAATGAACTTTCTCTAGATTTAAAAGGTGTGACCATATTTTAACCATAAGACTACGAGAGCCGTAAATCCATACCCTATCTAGAATATTCTCTATGTCGGCATCCATTCTAAACTAGAAACAAAACCACCCATGAACTAGCACCAATACTTCTAGGGAATACCTCGACAATGGTTTCCAATTTTCCTCCATCCACCAGTCAATGTCAAACTTAGACAATGCTCTATATCTAAATCGACCCACCAAAGAACATAAAGAAAGAGTAGAGACCTCTTGCAAACCAACATCTCTTCCCAACACCATCTTGGAACACTTTCGCCTTGGTTTCCACGGTTTAATCTCACAAAAACTCCTTTTGTTTCACACAAGACCTACACAAATTCGTCTTGTTCCAACTCCCCCTTCCAGTCTCTCCTTTCCCTCAGAAATGCACAAAGTTTGTTTTTTTGGGACTCCAGGCAAAATCCTTATTCCCACCTCCTTTCTGTTACAGTTTGCATCCACATCGATCTGTTTCAACCTCATATGAAGTTTGAGAAAGCTTCTCTCCGAAAAATTCTTTGCTAAGAACAAACCCCTATGCCCACCTGTCACTTCCAATTCAAAGAGGTCATCGATGATCCCAATGTTCCTCGTGTCCTCCTCACATCCAACTGAACCAAGGTCTGATAGATGGCCCGCCACTATCCCTTCATCCGTAAGTATTTTATTTACTACAGAGTCTGACCCGTACTTCAATATTCTTGTCTTCTTCAACTCTTCTCGATACACCGCGTTAGACTTAAAAAAACATGATTGTCTCCATAAAAATTCATCCACTGGGTCCATTAAGCCCGCCATCTCAACTTGCTCCACATCAACCTAACCAGAGATGAACACCCATCTCTCTGGGATCAGTCAATTTCCCGCCTGAACCAGGTTTTCACCATTTTCCAAATAATCGATTTGTGAATGCATGTTGTGAAGAGAGATGGGAACCGAACAATTAGTCTGGAATAGTTATCGAATAATTATTAATGCCTGGAAAAAATATAGTAAGTGATAACCATTTTTAAACTTCTGACAATGCCGGTTCAATGGAATCGTAATGATGTTTCTTCTGGCAGTTGTTCGGATAGAAAGTCAGCAGAATGTTTGGGAAGATATTATTTAATAATTATGCGGGTGTTAAAGTCAAGTTGGAATTGTTTCATCAAACACGTGTTGTCCGAGGGGAACTGAATAATCAGTTTCTCATAGTTATGATTAATAATTAGTGTGGGGAAAAGAATATGTGTGTCTGTAAGCATGGTGAAACTTCTTATAGTGCCGATTCAATGAATCCACAAAAATTAGTCTTGCATTTGACCAATAGAAGGAAAAAATCATTTAGATATGAGGGAAACAAATCCACCCAAAAAAATAAATGCAAAAGTGACTTGGTAATTTTTATTTTTTTAAATTTTAATTGATTTTACTTTTAATTTTTTCTTTACATCTTTTAATCTATGTTTTATTATTTTAATAATATTTTATAATTATTAGTTATTAATATTAACTCAAATTCATTATTTTTCTATTATTACTTGAATGCATATTGGCATGACGATTATCAATTATTTATGTCTTGTAGAGGTTCATAGGTTCCTTTCATCGACCTCTTCATCATTGTTTTTACCATCCTCATTTTTCCTTCATATGGAGGGTTGTCATGTGCAGCTGCAACATTGTCACCTTCAACCACGCTACAATTTTTTTTATTGGATACATAATCCATCATTAGTCACATTTAATTATCATAGCATTATTATTTCATATATAACAACACACTACTCTTAGTCTAAAAGCATGCATGTCCAAGAATTTCCATATGCATATCTATATGGACCAAGCATTCATTGTCAGTGTGCCTACTAAAGAATATGTCTTTTGTCTTTTCTATATGCATTATGCATCACTTCTAGTGTTTTTTCTAGTTCACCTTTGTTAGGAATTCTTGCGCTATATGTGGATATCCTTGAATCCTTCAAGGTCCTTGCAAACCTATGTGCTCTATTTTTACTCCTATGTGCACTGTCATTCCTTAATTTGAACATTTTCTTGCCAAGTCCCACTTGGCCATCTTGTAATTTCAGCCAATTACATCCTATTGGTAGCTTCCTATACCTGGGCAATCACACCCAAAATATTTTTCTTTGAGAGACATATCACTTCTCCCTTCTCTCCTTTATCACTCCAAAATATTTTATTTATCACGTTGAAGATATATCTTCTCCACGATGCGCCCCAAATTTTTTCCTTGGGTGAATTTTCGTGCCCAAAAAATTATCTTTTCATGTGATATGTAATCTTCCTCTCTTCTCTTATCATGCCTCAAAATATTTTCTTTTGGGCAACATATCGCACCAATTTTTTTTTTCCTCCCTCATTTCGCCCACTTTTGCTTTCTTTTGACACACTATATCACCCACAAAAGTTCTTTTACTGATACACATGGTATCATTAACAAAAAATATATTTGGTGATATTCCGTATGTTGCCTACAAAATTTATCTTCGGTGATACACATAGTATTGCTGAAATTTCTTGACTTTTTACTTAGTCATTTTTCTACAGTTCGATCTCATGACTATTGCAGAATCCATGAGCTTTCCCTCTCGAGTCAAATTCAACCCCTTTAGCTTTTTGATTCGACCTTTGCACCAATAATCCCAATTCCAAAACATAATTTGGGGATTTCGATGCTCATTTTCTCACGCTGTGCAAAATCGATTTTCACCCAAATCTACACATATTAAAACTTGGTTGCTCTATGGAAGACCCCTGCAGGCTCGATGTTGCAACCTACGCTCTAATACCAACTATAAAGTAACTACCTTCTAAACCAAAATAAAATGCATGTGTGCATAATGATTAAAAATCTCCCATGCAATTAACAATAAATTTAAACTTAATAAACACAACTATTTAAGCAAACACATCATTCAAATAAAACATTTGCATAATGGAATTAAACTTAAGAAAATATAACAAGGAACATGTCTATTAATAAATCACCATTTTGTTGCGTACGAGGGGTGTTCCTCCCAATCATAGAATTGTTGTTTCATTTCTCTCCACAACAAGCCACCCCTAAGCTTGGGCTTTGATTCCACGAGGTCTGGCTCTCATGGCTGACCACATTGTCCACTCCTCAACCCAATACTCATACTTATAACTCCTAAAACAATTCCAATATGTTATCTTTCTTTCCCCTCAACCTGCTCAACCCAAGGAATGGGATCCCCTTCTCTTCCACGTAGTCCCTTGTGTTGGAGGCACCTTTTTCAGTCACTTCAAATTTTAATTTTTAATTCTTGAAAATCGAAAGCTGGTCTTTACCTTTCTTTTATTTTCACCGAAAATCTCAAAAGTCTCATCACGCGAAGCAGCGATGATCATTATACTCTTAAGGAAATACTTTTTAATCGACTAAACGAGTTTTCACTTGATGTACCTCGGGATATCGCACTTCGGAAATTACAAATCACATGGTTTACAAGCCCTGATCCGCGAAGTCGCAAAATGACCTTAAAAGTTTACCCAAGATCAACGCCTAGAGTAAGATCCTTTAAACCATAGTTAAGCATCGTCGGAATTTCACAATTTCGGCATTCTCTCTTCCAAAAAATCTTACCTCTGTATCCCTGATGTGCGAAGTTGTGATATACTTTCAAAAGTTACCCGGGTTAATGCCAGGGGTGAGTTACTTTAAACCGTAGTTAAGCATCATTGAGATTTCACAATTTCGGCTTTCGCTCTTCCAAAAAACCTTACCTCTGTATCCCCGATGGGCGAAGTTGCGAGATATTTTCAAAACCGATTAATTAAGCTCTTAATCTGGATCATATTTTTGCTTAACCAGATTGCGTCATCACGATCTTTGGTTCTAGGAGGTCGAAAGATAGGAATGAAAACTCCCGATACGACGAATGTCGAAAAGGGGTAATTAAAGGTTATATAAATCTTAATTAAAAGATTTAAGCCAAAATAATCAGTGCATTAATGCGATTTTTAAACACGCACAGTCTACGGACAAATTTAAATGTTTTTGCATTGTTTTATGTCCTGAATTGTAAAACGTTTACATCATTTATTTTGAAATAAGGTGAAATGACAGATAAAGATATTGCCTTTACTACTAAAATATTTCCCAAAAAATGATTTGACCGTTCTATTCGTAAGGACGCTGGGGTTTTAAATGCTCAAAATATAGAGTTCTTTCTCTCATTGTTTTCAAATTTCATTTCTATCTTGCGCAAATAAGTTTTTCGTCAGGCTAATTTCTGTATGTATACACATTTTTACTGCAGAAGAGCTAAGTCAGAATCCTCTGTCATGGCCCCACGAAAAGCATCCAAGGCAATTGTTGAGAGTTCTAGGCAAGGCTCAGATAATGTTTCTGATACTTCACCTTGAAGTGTTGATTCCATTAAGACCTGGTCATACATCTCAGAGGTTCTGCAGTCCGAATTGGTGAACTATTTAGACGATTCCAGTGATAATGAAAAGGACGACTTGGTCACCAAATAAAAGATCGTCATCCAAGTAGATATGCATAAAGTAGCAGCCAGGCCACATCTTCTTCCTTACTATGATATGATCTGATGGGTGCTAGATCATGTGGATATCCCGACCAGAACCATCATTAGCGAGCAGAAGGTCACTATTGGGACCTTTAGACCAGAACACTTGCAGGCGATGTACAAATTGTCATCCACGCCGAACTTCACATACAATGCAAAGTTTCTGGAGGTTTTTAAATAGAAGGAATGTGACCAATATGGAAAAATCTTATTTGATTTGATCAAGGATTGGGTCTCACACCCCGCGAAGTTCAGGGTAGATAGTAACGAAGTTTATTCCATTTCTTCCTTGGAACCACAGTTCAAATACATAGCAATGATGACCTACAGATTGTATGGGAGGGAGGACACCACACATTTCTTCCTCTCGTAGGTGCCTCTGATTCACACAGTCACCAAAGGATATTCTTTCGATTGGGATAGGCTATTGGCAGACAGTCTATCCAGTCAGATTACGGAATATGAGACGCAGAAGGCGAATGGGAAGGCTGCCTCATTCTTCATGTCCGCATACATCATGGATGCCATTTGTTTCATGACGCCTTTTCCCTTGATGAGCTGGAGCTGGACTCCATCCGATGCTGACCCTATCCATGTCTACCATTCAAAGCTTTGGGAGAATAAGACAACAGACATCGTATACCAAATATTCAATTGGATAATGGTATCGATGCATGTCACCATATTCGGTAATCCACCGCCCAGGATCTCATATAGCATAATGTCAAATTTGAGCAACGTGGCCGACTGGTACGTAGAGGCAAAATTTTTGTACATCAGGGTTTTTGATGCCTCTATTCCTCCATATGCTCTACCATTGTTTATATCCGACAGACAGGCTTTCCGTGAAATCGCTAGGCAAACCGTGATTGGTAGCATAAACAAATAGCTTAAAGGATTTTCGAAGAAGGTATGGCGACCTTTCCCCATTCATTTGAACACCTATTCTTTATTAGATTTCGGGCATGCAAAGGCTGAGGCAGCAGCCTTAGAAGATATTAAATTGGTCCATATTGAATTCAAGAAGCACGACCCACATAGGGTCGTGAGTAATCACATGGCTAGTTGTGGCCTTAAAAGATTTGAACATGAGAATTCACCTCATGATGATATTTTCCAAGGTGCGAGGTCTTATGCCAAAGTTTTGAGTCAGGTACAAGCCCTGTCGCACGAAGAGAGTGCCAATTTTTTCAAGTTCCAGGAACATAGGCGGAGCTGCCTTCCCCTAGTATTACAGGGTAAGAACTCGACGACTGTAGAGGTGCAACAAATGAAAGCTGGGGGCTCCAAAGATTCAGTACCCGACCAAAAAGAACATCACGAAAAGAAAGATCAAACTAGTGGCCTGAAACAAGAAGCTGAGACTCCCAATCCTCCAAAGAAGCCAACCTCGGTTGTCACTCCGTGGAAATTGTCTAAGTAGATCGACAATCCCATCGCTTCTGTTACCCCCCTGCAGTCCACAAAGGGGATCCCAGATGCAGGTTGGATTTTCAGCGAGGAATTAATGCCCATAACTATGGAAGATCTTCCTCCAAATGGATTCTTCTTCAATAAGAAGAGAAAGGCTATTGTGAAACAAGAATTCTATCGAGAAGCAGGCACAACAACCAAGAAATTTAAAATATTAGTTGATGGGAGAGCTATGAAAAAAGAGGAGTTTGCAACACAAATAACAGGGACTTTGGGAGATTTCGATACAACAAACCAATATTCAGTTGGGTCCTTAAAGGATCATTTGAAGCGGAAAAATTGCTTGATCAAAACATTAGAGGCTAAACTAGCCATAGCAGAGGCAGCTGCCAAAGATCAGGCGAATACAGGTATAGAGCAAGCTAGAGTAGCTGATCAAAAGGAAATCGAGTGGCTCAAAGCTGATCTTGAACAGACACAACTGATGGCTCAGACCAGTAAACTATAGATAGGCCAGCAAGGAGAACTGATAGGGCATCTACAGGCCAAATTGGACTTCACCGAAAGCTAGGTAATCAATATCAAGATATTTCAATCCCAAACTATAGAAATCTGAAGAAGAGTGTCGGCAGCTCAGCAGGGTTTACTTGCTAAGGTGGAGAATATTCAAAACAACTGCCTACGCATTGATCAAGTACTGGAAAACCTCTCTCTCAGAGAAAAATAAGCTGGGGTGGCTCGGGTTGCTTTCCAAGAGGCTGTTATAGCCACAACAAAAAGGGAAACGGGCAATAGTTCTAGGTTTTCCATCCCAGAACAGACCCAAGGTAACGTCTTGTTGAAATAATGGGAGTGTAACATATCAAAAGGAAGACAACAAGCGAAAGAGGCAAGAAAATCCTGTGAAGAGACTTTTGGCTTCATAGATGGGAGTTTGTTGGGTCTCGATAGCGAAAGCAACACTGAGACACTGGGCCGAATCAATATAGCCAAGCATCTACTCAATATCAATGAGAATGAAGAAAAAGAGTTGGCTGAAATATCACAATTAACCCAGACGGACATAGTCCAGATAGATAAATGGCTAATTAAACTGAGTGTACAATTATGTTCTATCAGCGCCAAAGACCGACAGGTGGAAGAACATTTGCCACAATTGGTGAAAGATTGTTATAATTTTGAGGCTAATAATCAAGCAGAACCTTCCAGGTTGATATCCCAGCTGGTGGAGAAGTGCGTCACCTGCATCGAGCATGCGAAAGGACAGATTTTCGGTATCAAATGAGGGTAGGGACAAAGAATTGAAACGTTTAATCTCCTTTTTGCTGTAACCAAAAATCTTTGGAACGATTGAGATTCCAACATATAGAATTTTGTATAAATATACACATTGAAGAAAGAACGAAGGATGGACCTATTTAGGTCGATTGTAATAGAGACTATTTTTTTGGAATATTAATACAAATCAATCCGAAGACTCATGATTCCGTCAAGACTGTGTTATGAGTTTGTTTCCTTTGTGATTTCATGTTCAATTTCATTTCGCATATATATGTTTGATGAATGCTTCACTGCAATTTAGTAAAACCTCTACTGTGGTGATTAATTTTAAATTGTCTATATCATTTACATCTTTTCCTCTATATCTGCTATTAGCAGGTATAAGACCTGTGAACTCTTTAGATTTTCATATTTTATACATTCGTCAGATTTCTTCTCATCTTTTTCTTCTTTTGTTTACAGTGCAAGATTCTCCCTTGATAGGAGCCTCGCATTGTAGACAACTTAGTGTTTTTTTCACATCTCACACACAATTTATTTAACAGATAACTCAGTTATGGGAAAAGGCCTTTGGTTTGCATTCTATTTTAATATCAGATCAATAAGTTCTCTTTTATACGATCAAATTGAGACAGGATCTAAAACTTTGAACTCTCCTTTTCTTTTTACTGTTCCTCTATGACTGTCCTCGTTGTAAGACAGCCTACCATTGAACCCGGATTATCAGACCAAACACATATCGCTTTGAACCTTTTCGATACTATACTCAAAACAACCACCATATGGGTAGAACTTGAACGCTCATGGGCCTCTATTGAACGGGATATAAACATCTAGGAACATTTGGAAGTGAGACAACGACAACCTAGAAATTAGCATTAGCTTCCTTTCCCAAAGGTTGATGCTTTTTCCCCTTTTCATCCTTCACTCACTTTCGGATGCCTAGACACTGTGCTTTCTAATCCTTAAGTACAGACTCTGGAACAACATCTTTTTGGCACCGTTGCCGAGGAACGAAGTTACGAAACCTTTTCCTTGGGAGAACAACATTTTTGTAAGTTTCACCCTTTGATAGTGAACAAAGAGCGAACACCTTCTAAAGGATTTTTTTCACTTGGCGACTCCACGTTTGAATAAGCAGGCATCCGGTCGAAGGAACACTAGACAAAACCCAGAGGGTAAACAAACCACGCTCGTTTCTGATCCCGAAAAAATATTGAAACCAAGAGGTCCCCTTAAGCCAACTACTATAGTTTACCAGCTTAAGTACCCACAACCCAAGACCAAGAGTGCTTTCGAACCTTCGCACAGTCCCCCTTCTAAAACCATCAATCCAACCTTAGCTCTCTCTGAAGTTAAAAGTGAAGTCCATCCGACAACCTTTGTTGTACACAAAGGAAAAATCCCTGTAGTGAATTTATCAGTGGTCAATACCCCGCCGACTCTTCAGTTAGATTTCACGACCTCATCGAGTTTCAAAGAGTATACTATACACTTAGTTTTCACACCTGCGGGTTCCCTTGATTACATCTCTTACAAGTCCGAGCAGCCAAGCCCTCACGTCCCTTGCCACCCGTCTTTGGTTTTCTCGTCTCACGAAGAAGATGAAAATTCTCTTTTAGTGTTCCAGAACCCTCTATATAACACACTGTTCCCCTATCCAGTAGTACCGATGGTAGTCACTGGAGGAGGAGGTGGAGGGGTTTTCGAAGGAGAAGGTGGAGGAGTTTTAGGAGGTGGAGGGGCTCCAAGAGGATAAATGGGGGGTCAAGGGCCTCCCCCCACTCCCAGAGTTTTCTCTAAAGTGGCTGCAAGATACACACCTTTGGTCTTACCCATCCCTCTTCATGATCTTCCTGAAAATTATATAAAAAACGTACCTAAATTTATAGGGGAGGGATATTTGACCGTAGCAGAACATATAAACTTCTTTGATCAGTTCCTCGATATTCTGGGTCTCGAACACGAAGAAGTGTACTCGAGGTTGTTTTTTCAAACTTTTGAAGGACAGGTACGAACCTGGTTTCGAAGCCTACCCGCAGGATCAATACTATCCTACGATGAGCTAGAAGATTCCTTCCTTAGACAATGGGGTGAAAGGAAAGATCACTTGTATTATTTGACCGAGTTCGGATCTTTAAAGAAAAAGAATTCTGAAACAATTATGGAATTCATCCAAAGATTTAACAAGCTATATAATAAGATCCCAGCCGAAGTTAAACCATCTCAACCTGTAGTGAAAGTAACCTTTGCAGGAGCTTTCGAACTTGATTTTTCCCTTCTCTTAAGAGAAAGGAGAGGAGCTACCTTAACCCAAATGTAGGATGATGCCGTGGAAATAGAATCTAACATGATGGCTTCTGGCAATTTGAAAGCTAAGTTAGAAACGGGAAACTGAGAAGTCAGACGTCTTAGGGAACAAGAGGGACCCTCAGGGTCTAATAGATCCACATACGACAAAATGGATGATATGGCCAGAATAATTAAGGAACTGTACAATAAGATTTCCAGGATGGAATTGGATCAATCTAAAGATGATACTTTCATTAAGAGGGATTTCAGGAGAAACCCCAATCCTCAAAATCCACAAAGACAGATAAAAAATGAAGATAAGAAAATTCAAACTCCTCTAAAAAACGAAAAGTTTATAGTGGAAATGACCTGCAAGATTTCGGGGATTTGGAAGACGATGTGACAAATTTGGGTGATGATTGCACACAACCTTATGTAACTAAAGAAGACTATGATAATTATTTGAACACTTAGCAACCGTCAGATAAAGATAAGAGCATAGATGACACCGAGGTTTCTGATTATCAAGAAATAATTGATTCTATAATGGTTGAGGTCCAACCCAGGTACAACCTGAGACCTAAGAACAAGCCCGCACTGACTATTCAACCCAAGAAAATTCTCCCTAGAGGTGAAACATACGAGCCCACCTCAAAAGTGACAGAGATATCTAATAACAAAATAAAAGGGGGAGACTCGCTGGATCCCAAAGTGAAGGAGGTTGAGACCCAAACAAAGGAAACCAAGACAGCTGAGGCACATACACCGGTAAGTAAAATCACGAGCAATAAATCAGCTCAGACAAACAAGTTGGAGAAGAAATATTTCGAGGTTTCAACCAGAGAAACAGACAAAAGTAGTGGAGGTTTTAGTTTTGAAAACGAGATAAATAAAATCAAAATACCAATCCCTCTGGTTGAATTAGCAAAGAATCCTCCATATCGAAAGCAGATAACCAAAGTGATAGGTTGCTCAGATCAAGAATGTCACTTTGACGTATTAAACTTGGAAGACGATAAGCCCAATATTACTTTTGGTCCACATTTCGAGGGTTCCAAAGACACCGTTGCCCCTTTTTATATCTCCTTAAATGTGCATGATCGACTGCTACATAACTGCATGTTGGACTCTGGTGCCTCACATAATGTGATGCCCAAAACTATTATTCTTAGACTAGGCCTAGAGATCACCAGGCCTTATGGAGACCTCTTGATCCAGGTGGATATCGGTGGTTACTCACCTTCTCCAACTGGCTCAAAACAGATTTCTAGCAATTTTGGCAATTTACTATTTTTAGCAGTTTTTAACTTCCGGGGCCATTTTGAGGCCCCAAATGATGGTTTTTTGAGAAATATAGGAGAAACATGGATCATAGATCATGTTACTCACCCAAAAGTTGTAGTTATTGGATAGATCTTTCCAACAAGCTATCATACACCTAAAATGGAGATCGTATGCAAAAGTTATGACCTCAGGAAGTTGATGCACCAACTTACCCAAACGGGGCCCACATGACTTTTGACGCTTCATCTCCTAGGGTTAGGGTTTTTGATTTTACTTATGTTAAAAAGGCCCTTAGAGCCTCATTGTAATAATCATCTTCTCACGGATGTGAGTAGTCTTCACATCTCTTCTCAGAGATAAGCTACCACCATTCTAGCGAGTCTTTCACTCTGTATTTTACAGTCTCTGTACATTTAGTTCGTTAATAGAAATGGTGTATTACTATATATCTACGACTCTTGTTTTAATTCCGCTATATCTATGTTATATTGTTGTCTCTCTTGCAATATCTCTAAATATTTATGTGCTATATCTCCGCTCTCATTTTCATGCCGAAAATAATCCGGATCACCTCTACTCTTTTGATTCGAGAAGAGTTAAGTGCATGGGTATGATAAAAGATTTAGTAGTTAGTCTTGCATAAGTCCCAGTCAAAAGCGTCCTGATGGATGTAGTTATTGTTGATATACCCCCAAAGTTTGGCTTACTTCTATCTAGGTCGTGGGGAGCCAAACTTGGGGGGTCCCTCCAACTTGATATGACTTACGCCACAATTTTTGTGTTTGGTGGACAACTTACTCGGTTATACAGGGAAACGAGGTTAGCCTACATAGTGAGCGATCCTCAAAACCCTAACAATTTTCCTATCTATATTGTTGACCAAGATATAGGAAATTGTATTTTGTCTTTCGATGATGGTATAAATAATTGTGAAGAAGAGGATTACTTGGATAATAATGAATCAGGAAAGATATACGAGAATATGCGTACCACTGGGACTTGGAAAATGTTTTTTGATGGTGCCTCGTCATGTGAAGGAGCAAGTGCAGGAGTACTTTTTGTGGCACCTGAAAACGAATTTTTTATCCCTTTTTCTTATAGGCTTCAGTGCGATATAGATTATACCAATAACGTATGTGAGTATGAAGCCTTAGTATTAGCATTGGAAGCTTCCAGGAGGTTGAACATAAAGAACCTGGAAGTTTATGGAGATGCCAAGCTGATAGTAAAACAGGTAAATCGACAATACTAGGCCAAGTACCCAAGATTGAGATCTTACAAAAATTGTGCCTGGGATCTTATGGAAAATTTATTTTCATCAGTGAAGGTTCATTTCATCCCACGGGCCAAAAACCAAAAAGCTGATTCACTGGCCAAAGCAGCTTCAACTTTCATACCCCCCACCGCTTTAAAATTGAGGTACCACATAGAGGTAAGGCACAGACCCTCCATACCCAACAACATACAACACTAGCAGGTTTTTAAAGATGACGAACAGATCTGAAAGTTTCTAGAAATGGTAGGTGATTTCTCTGAAGCACACATTGACTAGGAGGACCAAAATGACCATACCTAGGTTATGCAGGAGGGAGAAGAGCCTCAGGAGTTCCGAGAAAAAATTGCAAATCATCGCATGCTGGTTCTAAAGAATAATCCAATCCTGAAAGGACTGATCCCCCTGGAGAGACTGTTCGATCAAAATGATATGCCCCTAAAGCCCACTCTGCAACCCTAACTAGAAGAGGTTGAAGACTGTGACATAGGGACCAAAGAAGAACCTAGGATGGTAAAAATATCAAAGTACCTTCCCCCTGAGGTAAAAAACAAATATAAAGACTTACTTGGACAGTATAAAGATGTTTTCGCTTGGTCTTATGAAGAGATGAGAACTTACGACACCACAGTGATTGAACACAAGATACCCCTGAAGCTTGGTGTCAAACCCTTTAGACAAAAGCTCAGACAGATCAACCCTATATTATTTCCTGTGGTTGAAAAGGAAGTTAAAAATCTCTTGGATGCAAAAATAATAGTAAGTCTATGATACTCTGATTGGGTAGCAAACCTGGTCCCAGTCATAAAGAAAAGTGGGGAGATTAGACTGTGTGTTGATTTTAGAAATATGAATAAGTCCTCCCTCAAAGATAACTACCCTCTACCCAAGATGGATCATGTTTTAGAAAAGGTAGTTGGGGAAAATAGGATGTCTATGATTGACGATTTCTTTGGATACAATCAAATCGCCGTAAATGAAAATGATAAAGAAAAAACAACCTTCACTACTCCTTGGGGTACGTTTATGTATGATAATATGCCTTTTGGTCTAATGAATGCAGGTGCCACCTTGCAATGCGCTATGGACATTGCTTTCATCGGTGAAAGAGACAAGTTCGTAGTCATCTATTTGGATGATCTAACAGTCTTCTCTAAGTCTAACGAAGATCATTTGATACATCTCAAGCAAACATTTGAAAAATGTCGCAGGTCTGGTTTATCTTTAAATCCCAAAAAGTCTCACTTTGCCATGCAAGAAGGTAAACTCTTGGGCCATATCGTGTCTAGGGATGTAATTAAAATTGATCCTAAGAGGGTTGAAGCGATAGACACTATAAATCTTCCTAGAAATGTAAAAGAAATTCAATCATTCTTAGGAAAAATAATTTTTTTAAGGAGATTTATCCCAAACTTTGCTGAAATCGTAAAATTGATCACAGGTATGCTAAAGAAGAACAACAAAGTAAAATGGACAGTAGAAGACAAAATTTCATTCACCCATATCAAGAAAGTCATAAGTGAGGCACCTATGCTGGAAATCCCTGATTACCTAAAGGAGTTTCTTATTTTCTCGTTTTCCTCTGAGCACACACTTACCGCGGTGCTCCTCTAGAAAAATGAAGAAGGTTTCGAGCAGCCGATAGCCTTTCTTAGCAAGAGTCTCAGAGACGTAGAACTTAGATATGATATAATGGAAAAGCAAGCATACGCTATGGTAAAGTCGCTGAAGGAATTCAGAACCTACGTGCTACACTCCAAGATAATTGCGTACGTACCTACCAGTTCTGTGAAAGATATTTTGGTTCAATCAGACAGTGACGGGAAAAGAGGACGGTGGCTCGCCAAGGTTTAGGAATTTGACCTGGAGATCAAACCAATGAGACTGGTAAAGGGATAAGGTCTGGCCAAACTCTTAGCTGAATCAAATTTCATAGCTCTCGGTATAAATAGCCTGCAGGTATGTGAAGAGGGCATAGACATAAACGAGCTTGATGAGAAAACAAGCATAATTAGAATCGAAGAGAAGTTTGTCTTATTAGACTGGTACAAAAACATAGTTTCCTACCTACTGACTTTAAAATGCCCGAGCAACTTATCCCCATCCAAAGCCAGGACACTGAAACTGCATGCAGTCAAGTACTATATTTTCGAAATTCATTTGTATTGGAAAGACCCACTTGGCTTCTTGTTGGTTTGTTTAGTCTAATCGGAAACAGAAGGGGTCATAAGCGAGTTTCACGAAGGAGTGTGTGGGGGACATCATGCTTGGAGGGTGATAGCTTATAAGATCCCGAGGGCTGGGTATTATTGGCCAAAGATTTTTTTAGACATCAATGCCAAGGCCCGAGCCTATAACCCTTGCCAACTGTTCACAGGAAAACATAAACTCCCAGCACTACCATTGGTTCCGGTCAAAACGGAAGCCCCTTTTCAGCAATGGGGGCTAGATTTTATAGGTGAGATTAACCCCCATTCTAGCACCCAACACAAATGGATCTTAACTGCCACATACTACTTCACTAAATGGGTGGAGGCTATTCCAACCAGAAGGGCAACATATTTGGTGGTAATAGATTTCCTAGAAGACGACATTTTGTCTAGATTCGGTTACCCCCGAAAGATAGTCACAGATAACGCCTAGGATTTTAAATCTATGTCTATGATCAGCTTTTGCCAGAAATACAATATCGTGCTCGGTCATTCCATAGCTTATTACCGCCAAGGGAATGGATTAGTCGAATCTTCTAACAAGAGTCTAATCAATGTAATAAAAAAAGTGTTGGATGAGAATAAGAAAGCTTGGCATGTGCATTTAAAATACGCTCTATGGGAAAATCAGATAGGCACGAAAAAATCTATCGGCACTTCTCCTTTCCATATGGTGTATGGGACCGATGTAGTATTACCCATAAACCTAGCGCTCCCCATAATGAAACTGTGGAAAGATGAGAAAGAAGAACCAAATCATGTCACAAGAAGGATAAACCAACTAATTTAGGTCCAACAATACAGGGTTGAAGTAGACGAAAGGTTACAGAAGTACCAAGACGACATGAAGGTGTTATTCAACCGTAAGGAAAAAGACGAAGAGTTTCTCCCGGGTGATTTGGTCTTGAAATGGGATGCTAGGAAGGAAGACTTGGAGAAACACG